>JNVV01000052.1:100322-161409 GCA_000733355.1 Falciphora oryzae
AAAAAAAAACCAAAGGAAAAAAACAGTAAGGAAAGTTGGGAACAAAAGGAAATACTCTTGCGTAAGATGCGAGAGCTGGAGTGGATGGGATCGTTGGGATGATGGAGTAGAAAAAGGCTGGAGTTGGTGAGGCAGGATGCGGCATCTTAAATATCACGAAATGCCATACGAGTCTGGAGGTGATCTCGACCGTCCATGCCCATTCATGGAAACAACCAACGAAAATGGGTCCAAATCCTGAAATAGCTGCCTGCGCTGGTTAAGGTTACCGCACGCGCATTGACAGGCCACGACAGGAGGCGAAGGTTTACACCCAAGTGCAACGGGTACGACGGTGCACTGGCAGTAGACCCACGCTGACATGGCTCAATTCCTAGGTGGCCTCCATTCAACCCCAGCCGAGCTTGTTGTTTTTGGCCTTGGGGGACCACACAGCCCAGGATGTGGGCGGTGCCACCCTTGGCAACCGCCCTACGGCCTGAGTCGCGGGCCAACCCAGCTGGGAAAGGACGACACAGATCTTGGTGGTCCTTGTGCGATTCTCTGGGGTCCTGGCACTACGATGCTTTCTTATTTTTGATGACGATGCGCTCCCCGCAACGCCTCACCGCCACCGACGAAGCGACGCCCAAGGATGAATGTTTGTTTGTTTGTTGGTAGCGCGTGCATTGGATGATCAATGTGATATCGTCCCTGCAGCTTGAATCCTTTGGCTACGTGCGCGGAGTGTTGGTTCGAGAAGGGACCACTGGCAATTTCGACTCGAGTCGAAACATTTGAAGCAGAAGCGGTCAGATTTAGGACCCTGGATGGCACCTTCGGTAACAGGAGGCAGGGGGCCGTGCAACGTGCGCCAGGAAACAAAACGGGCCCACAGCGGTTCGCGGCGAGCACAGGCCTAGGCGCCCATCGGATGTGCTTAACCCCCATTTCGATGCCATCTCGATCAGTCCCGTTCGAGGCCAGTCGAGCCAACAATCCAGGCCAAAACGCGGAAGGATCAAGAAGCAGCAAGGGGCCTGTTTCTGGTTGGCTAGTCAAGTACGAGATGGTGCGGCTCGCGGACTACCAACGACCGTGGTCAGCGTCTGGCCAAGCCCTGCGACATGGGCTGCTGTGCTGATCCTGGCGGGGCAGCCGAGCGCCTGATTGGCCTACCGCACGAGCAGCTGAAAATTTGTCCCGCGTGTCGCGACTTGGGGCCACATCAAATTTCCCCTCGGCTGCCAACAACCGACAGGATCTCACCTAATGCCATGAAGCCTACCGACGAGGAGCGATTCGCAGCGCTGGTGCAATGGAACAGAGCACACGGCGGCCTCCTCCACCCGGCAGTCGAGGTCTACAGCGATGAGCGAACAGGCTTTTCCCTGCGGGCCAGGGAGGCCGCCTCGGCTGCGCATTGCGCCCCGCGCTCCGCCTCGGACCCCGACCCCACGATCAACCCGCCCGTCGCCACCCCCGGACCAAGTCTTGGTTCCGGGCCGTCGCCACCGCCACAGGCCGTGAAGTCTGGGGATGTCATCGTTGCCTGCCCGCTGTCCACCACCTTGTCGTACCTCAATGCCGTGGTCGGCGGCGAGCCGCTCCAGCACGACGGCAGACCAGCATCAGGCCATGACGAGGTTGCCACCCCGCCCGCCGCCTTCCCGGAGGCCTTTATGCGCGCCACCCCGCCGCACGTGGTCGGCCGCTGCTTTCTGATCCAACAGTACCTCCTGGGCCCGGCCTCGCACTGGCACGCCTACATCGCGACGCTGCCGCAGCCCGAGCACCTCGCCTCGTGGGCCCTGCCCGCCTTCTGGCCCGACGATGAGGCCGCCTTCCTGGCCGGCACCAACGCCGCCGCAGCCGCAGAGGAGATGCGCGCCAACGTTGCCGCCGAGGTCCGCCAGGCCCGCCGCGCCCTCGCCGACGCCGGCTACCCGGATCACAGGGAATACACGGCCCTGCGGTACCGCTGGGCCTACTGCATCTTTACGTCCCGCAGCTTCCGCCCGAGCCTCGTCGTGCCCGGCGCCGTTTGGAACGCGGGGCTGAAGGATCGGGCTGGGTGCGAGATGGACGACTTTTCGGTGCTGATGCCCCTGCTCGACATTGGGAACCACGACCCGCTCGCCGAGGTCGTGTGGGACGCCGACTCGGCGCCGGGCAAGTGCAGCCTCATGCTCTTTGGCGGCGCGCGATACAAGCCTGGCCAGCAGGTGTTCAACAACTACGGCCCCAAGACAAACAGCGAGCTGCTTGTGGCTTACAATTTCGTGTTGCCTGCCACGGAGGCGGTGCACAATGATTACGTGCACCTGCGGCTCAGATCAGGCGCCCCACCAAGGCAGACTGGCAGGGGTGGCGACGGTGGGGAGAGCGAGAAGAGCGAGAGGGCCAAGCAGGCTCCACGCGACTTCCTCATCTCTCTTAGGCCCATGGGGCATCCGAGCTCTGTCGTTGGCCGCAAACGGAAATTCGTCTACAACGGGCCAGAACCACATCCCGGCGTTGGCTCGAGCTTCTCCCACATCGAGGACTCGTTGCTGTGGGAGTTTTGCGCTTCTCATCTCAGTAGCCCACGGGCAACAAACGAAAGCGACCCAAGCCCCGCGACAGCGCCGGCAGCGCGCTTGGCCGCGGTGTTCTCCGAGCCCACCCCGCCCGAGTTCGAGGCGCTGGTCTCGGGCGTGCGCGAGCTGCTCATTGGCAAGCTGGGCGCAGACTATGAGCGTCTGCTGGAGGAAGGGCCCGGAGAGCTCGCGGCCGTCAAGGAGATGCTGGCGGAGGCCGAGGAGGCGGCCGGTCACACTTCGGTGGCGGCCTCGCTGACGGCGAACCAGGCCCTCGCGTTTGCGTACCGGCTGCAGTGCGAGCAGGTGCTGAAGAACGCCATGACGTCGCTGGACCCCACCATTCGATTTGAAGCTGTCGAGGAGGAGGGAGAATAGAGGTCTGGTAGGAAATTCTTTTTACGTTGTTTGACTCCTCGCGCTTGGCTGTTTGTCCCGCCCGCCTTGGCGGCGATGAGTCAACTTCGGCTTAGTGCCGTCTGGTTTTTGGCTCCTCGCCGTTTGTCTGCGGGTATCCCTAGCATTCCGTCGCCTCTCGTATGGCTAGGCGCAGGGAAAGCAAACAAACGGCATGCAAACAGCCAGGCTTCCATCCCTTCTTTGTGCCACCCGTTGGAATGAAATCATCCTACTTCGGTCGGCCCTTCCCAGTGTCAATCAAGGCGAACTTGATCGTCCGATTTGGTGCAGAGGTTAGCATGTCAGGTTTTCAGCCATATCATGGATTCCTGAGGACACGGGTTCGAATCCCGTAGTCGGAAAACTTTTTTTTCTTTTTTTTCTTTTATCTCTGCAACCTTTCCCACCTTCTTCCTCTTGCACCTTATCAGCTTCTTTGCAGACCTTGCATTATCACTTCATGTTTCCCATCTATCGGAAAGATATCCAGACTTTATACCCTCGTTCAGCACGCTTTCGAACTCCTGTCACACCATATATGTATGCACTGTTGGACGTTTTACTAAAATGGTTTCCCAATGCAGGCCGAAGAAAATATGTACTCTGAATATTTACAGCAAGAATAGGAGGAACGGCGACACCAGCGAGTGATAGAATGCCACCGCAACCTTCTTCCTCTCCGCCACACTGCTCTCTCTTGCCACCCAGTTTTCAATCGCCACCGATACCTTACCATCACGCCAACCGCGCGACCCTGTAGGCCTGCCATACAGGCCAACCGAGACCACCCCCAGACGCCACAGCCAACTTAGATGTACGTCTTGAGCAGGCTGTTGTAGTACTGGTAGCCCGTCCCGCTCGGCGGCTCTAGGTTGTACATGTAGGTGCCCCACCAGGGACCCGCCGCCCACCAGAGCGCGCCCAGCCAGACGTCCGAGTTCTGCTTCATGTGGTCGAGCATGCCCTTGACGGCGGAGCGGCAGTTCTCGTTCGCTCCTCCCGCGAACTCGCCGATGATGCCGACTTTCCCGTTCTGGCGCAGCCACGTGGTGGCGCCGACGACGCGCTGGACGCCGATCTGGGCGCTGACGCAGGCCTCGGACGTGCCAGACGAGTCCGAGTCGAGGTACTGGTGCATCTCGTAGACGAGCTTGTTGTTGGGGTCGGTCAGGGCCTTCATGTTGTCGTTGGTCACGTTCCAGCTCCAGGCGCCCGACCACTGGTTGCCCTCGACAAAGATGTACTGCGACGTGGCGCCCGCCGCGCGGATGCCGTTGATGGCGGCCTGGTTGAGCTGCAGGACCAGGTCTTGGGACATGGTGTGGTACCTGTTTGGTGGTTGGTGTTAGTGCTGTAGCCACCAGGGGGGTTTTTTCGAGGCGTCACTAGCGCCACTCACTCGTTGTTTGTGTCAAACACGACCTTGGAGTTGCCCTTGAACTGCCCGGCCAGATTGGCCCAGAAGGTCCGGAAGGCAGAGGTGTCGGTGATGCTGTGATCCGCCATATCAGTCTACTTCATTCGCCCTTGGCTTTCGGCGTCATCCGTCTCACATGTTGCCGTAGTAGCGGCCGTAGTTGTGCGGGTCCAGCACGGCGTACGAGCCCTTGGACGTGATGTGGTTGATCACCGTCGTCAGGTTGCGGAGGTAGGCGGCGTTGAAGGCGTTGGTCATCTGGGTCTCGGCCAGGCGCTCCATCGAGAAGCACACGCGGAAGGTGTTGTATCCTTGGCTGATGAGGTTCTAAGGACGGGCATCCAACGCTGGTCAGTAGTCCAGTCCACCGTGGTGACAACTCCTGGAGAGGGCCCAGTCTCGGGCTGATACTCACATCGATAGTCGAAGTGTCAGGGAAGATGTACTCGGTGCCCCATCGGCCCGGGAAGATCTTGTCGCCGAACTCGGCTCCGGCCTCGTTGGTGCCGAAGAAGGTGAACTTGCCGTTGCCGCCTCCGGGGTTACCACCACCGGGATTACCACCGCCGGGGTTGCCGCCCCCCGGGCTGCCGCCCCCGGGGTTCCCTGGGTTCGACGAGCCGGGCTGGCACTGGTGGTACCACTCGTTGACGACGACGCAGGTGTAGCCCGAAACGCAGGTCGTGGGCCCGCTGTAGCCGTTGCCGCCGCACTGCTGCCACGCGGCCTGCTGGGCGGCGACGGCGCCGGCGAGAGCGCCAAACACGAGGGAGGACCTCATCGTGGGCGCGGGAGATGGGGAGGGCTTGGTTGTCGTTGGGGCGGCTCGCTCGCTTCCCGCTGGCTGGCTGGAGTGGGGGGTGAGGGAACAACGAGGGGAGGGGGTTACAGTCTTGTCAGCGGCTTCCTCGAGGCTTTAATAGAAGACCCGATTGCTCCTCCAGGGGGTGGAAGCCGGCCCGCGCGGCGCGTCCTGTTCACGCGGGCCTGGCACCCGCATGATGTAATGGGACGGCGGGAGAGACGCCGTTGCGGTTCGTTCCCCCTCCTCCTCCCCGTCAGCGGCGCACGGGTTTTTTCACGCCACGCCATTTGGCTGCGACGCGCTAAAATGGGGCGTGGACAAGGTGGAAATGCTCCCCGTGGGGGCCCCTCGCGCTAACCCGAGCGTGGTCTGTCTCGTCGCCTGGCGCGGGGTGATGAGATGCACGCAGCCGGGTTCAGGGGCCGAGAGATGGAAGGTCTGGGCCCGACATCCCCGCGAGGAATGCATGGGTACAAAGCGCCCGAGGAGGAGAGAATCGGGAAAGCTTGTACCACCGTGTGGTCCGGCAGGGTTTCCCCAATCGAGGGTGCGGAGAAAGGCTAGGCTCGGATGGGCACGCTCCGAGGCTGCACCAGAGGTGGAGATGGGCACCCTGGGGTTGAGAAACACCTGCCAAAAACCCGCCAATGGCGACGAAAATACGCCGAGCGCCTGAGAGCTACCGTAAAATACAAGGGCCGTCAGGGGGATTGTGGCGGCCCCCGGTCCGGCACATCGGGCCCTCGAACGGGGCCTCAGGGACGGCGTTATTTCGGGACTATGCCTGGCAGGATCAGAATCACCCTTGCTCCTGTCCACCGGATCGCGGAGAAGTGGTTTTGTAAATATCGCATGTTCTGACCAAAGGCACACGCAAAAGCAACGCGCAACTCCCCGGCCCACGATCCCGCCCGTACCATCAGGAAGGCGGGTCGAAGACGACCCAGCTGCCATCCCAGCCGTCGAACTTATCGACGATCAGCGACGCAGTCCGCTCCCAGGGGACCTTGAAGGCTCCCGAGTTGAACCGCGGCGAATACACCACCGGCCGCGCCGCCATCTCGCCCGCCTGCACCGCCGCGTCGAGCTGCAGGCGCAGGTCGGCGAGCGCCTGCGCCGTCTGGTCAAGTATGACGCCCCTGCTGTCCTTGCCCGGCTTCTCCGTCTTCGCGTTGGGCCGCCCGTAGCCGAAGCTCGTGAAGACGCAGGCGATGGTAACAACAGGACTGCCGCGCTGCTGCGCGTCGGCGGCCTGCGGCGGGATCAGCAGGCACCGGCCGGCGACGCCGTCGCGCGCGGGCCAGCGGTCGTCCGGGTGGGCCTTTGCGGCGGCACAAAAGTCGGCGTAGACGCGGTGCGCCGCGGGGAAGGAGGCCCCCAGGGCGGCGGCCACACCGGACCCCCAGGTGCCCAGGCCGTTGGTGGCGTGCACGACCACGGCGCCGTTGGGGAGGTCGGCGATGGCCAGGTGCTCGTGCGAGAGGGCGAACTTGGCGGCGCGCGGCATGCTGTTCTTTTTTCTAACGGTCACCGTATCGTTTCTGGGGCAGTTGCTTTTGGAATGAAGACGGCGTCATTGCAGCCGGTTTGGTTCAAGCAGAGGTGTGTGCCTGCGTTCAGGTCGTCGCCTTTTTGCCTGCCTGAGCGACTGGCTAGCGCAGCGTCATACAGTGCGAGCGCCAAGCACCCACGCAATTGCGCACGGATATGCTTCCCCCAAGTTCGGATGAGACGACGACAGCTATATATCTCTTGTTCCTGCAACCACTGCCACCACAGCAGCCCAACGGTCAAACGGGTAGGGCCTGGCGCTGTATAGTGGGACGGCTGCCGCACATCTGGACTGATGGGGCAGGCACTCATTAGACTCGAGTCTAAGTCCTGAAATGGGAACAACTCTTGTGTTTTTGCTTTTTTGGTTCTTTCTTTTCGGACTTTTTGTTTATTGACTCTCCTCTTTCTCCTCCTTGCCCAGCATCCTGGGGCTATCTATTATCAAATACTAGATATTCGGGTAAAATACATCTCGCTCTTCCTCTTCCTCTTTTTCAAGCCCAACAACGTTGAATCCGCTCTCCTCCCTCCACGCACCGGGCATCTCAAACCGCTCCCGTCCCAGGTCAAGGCTGTTCAAAATAAAGGATCCAGGTCCTTGAGGGGTCTCTTTGTCAGTGCTGTCGCGCTCTCCCTCCTGTTCTGATTCCATGTCGTTATCAGTCAGCACATCCTTTCCATTTTGAAAGATATCCCCACCCCTGTCCGCCCGAATCGGCGTCTTCGGAACAGATTTGAAAGACCAGATGTCTTGCGGCTGCGTAGTATCCACAAGCGTTGCCAACATGACGAAGAAAAGCCACGTCTGCGCCGTGGTCGACGGAGATATGAGTCCGATGGCAAGAGCTTCCGCCAGGACCAGCACTTGCCACCGATATGGCCATATCCGTGAGCAGATAACACGGGCCTCGGAAGCACACTGCTCGAGGGGGGTGAAGTTCAAAAACGTCTCCCACGAATCCGCGATCCCGCGGTGGCCACAACCCTCTGTTACTGTTGCTTTTTGATGCAACCGACGCAACCACCTCGGCCGAAGCTTTCCGTCCCCAGCCCAGGGCGCCCTCTCGCAGAACGAGTGCCATCGCCACTGGACCTCAAGCAGGAAGTTGGTATCGTCGACCTGGAAGTACTCCTTGTGCTGCTTTTTGCACGGGCAAGGCCCCGTGTGCAAAAAGCTGGCGAGCTCGGCGTGCACCAGCTTCTCGGCCATGTGGTGCATCCGGATGGGCGGCAGGTGGGCGTCGGGCAGATGCTCGAGGCTGTCCCACTCGCAGGCCGACCGCACGGCGTTCTTGCGCTTGTAAGGCGTCTCGCTCACACCGACCTTGTACAGGCGCCGACTGTCGCCTGTCCGGGTCGCTTTGTAGATGTAGAGCCACTTTTTCTTCCCGGAGGCCATGTCCTTGGGGTGGACGCCCTGCCGGAGTATCTCTGAGATCTTGGCGTCGATAGAGGGCTCGGACAGCTTGGGCTCCGGCCTTGCCGGCCCGCTGGCGCTCCTCTCCGGGGGTTCAGACCGCCGGTTTCTGACGCTGCTGGTGGGAAGGTCGGGTGCCGATCGGGTGTGATGTGAGTTTCTGGGAGGAGGGCAGGGGGTTGCCGGTGGCATGGTAGAGAGCTCAGGCCTGAGCCGAGACACATCTTGTTTCTCATCTTCGTCGTCGATCTCTTGTGAGACATCGCGACCATTTCGTGGCCGCGTGGGTGTTGAGACGGGGATAGCCGAAAACATTATCACAGGCGAGCCGGGACTGCTCGCGTTTGTCTTCAAACTTCTGGGCTTGGCCTTGCCACCTGCTTGCTCCAACACTTGGTGAGGGGGACGAGGTGGAGTGGTGGGAGTCATGGTAGTGGTGTGGATGAAATCATGAAAGATAGGAAAGGCTTCAGGGGTAGGATGTGGGTGTTGTGCGGTGGCCTGCGAGGACCTGGACTTGTGAGGGATTACACGATCATTTTAATAGCAAGTGGTCGCCAGATGTGATGATAGCAGTCTCGCTGCCAACGCTCACAGCCACATCTTGACCCAGGAAAGCGGTGGTTGCCTCTCAGGCGCAGGGCTTCAAACCCCGCCGTTTGGTCTGATAAACTGGCTATGTACTGTCCGCGGATCTATTTTCGGATCTCTGAGCAGGCAGAGGGCAGAATACGTGAAGAGGTGTTTCCAGGGCACTGCAGTCCTCGCACTGGAGAAGACCGGTGTAGTTTTATGTGTCGTCGTCTTTCATCTTAAAAACTGACCTGATTGGCCGAATCGAGAGGTTGCGCGCATCCTGGTGCCAACCAACCCAACGTTCTAGGCGGGGTTGGGTCTAGAGGAAGGCGGCCCAGATTCCCGGCCGAGAGCACCCAATGATATCGCGACTAATCACGGCAGCATGAATGGCCGGGGCAATGAACCCGCGAGCTGGTAACCGTCTCGATCGTATCTTGCGCCCACCGGCATTTCTCCTATAGGACCGCCGCCGGGAAAGCCTTGAGGTTTGCCTCGGGTCGTGCTTGGTGGCTATACTTGCAGTGCGATGGGTTACATTGCGCCCCTTACCGAGACCAAATCTGTAGACGTGGGAGGTTCTGTCTTGGCAATATTTCCATCTCAGCGATTACTCAAACAACAGCCCCCGGGTTGGCCTTGGCCTCGTCCGCCAGCGTCCTGAACCCGATGCCCCCGAAGTACTTCTCCCTGTGCGCCGCGACCTTGTCGGCCGGCATGACCAGCGCCTCGCTGTGGCCGACAATCTCGAACCCGGCCAGGACCCCGCTCGGGTAGTCCGACGACCCGGCCCTCTTGTACTGCTCGATGGACTGCGACAGCGACTTGGTCTTCAGCGCGTAGCCGGGCTCCTGCTCCTTGACAAACTCCCACAGCCCGCGCCACGTCGTCGACTCGCCCGACACGTATACGAAGTGCTCCCACTCAACCCCCTCACCCGCGGCGGTCAGCAGGCGCGCCGTCGCCCGCGCCGCGTCGCGCGCCGCCGTCAGGCCCAGCCGGGTCGTACTGAGGCCGTACAGTGTAAACGTCTTTGCCGCGTGGTCCTGCGGCCAGGCCTCGGCCAGGTGGCGCTGCGCGGCCGGCACCACATAATCCGCCAGCCAGCCCTTCGGGACGCCCGTCCAGGCCACGCCGGACTGCGCCTCAAGCGCCTCGACCACCTCCTGCATGTACCGCCCGGCGTGGACGGGCTGGTCGGGGACGTCCTCGTGGTTGGAGCCCCAGTGCGACACGACGGGCCGCTTGCACCGCGCCCCCGGCTGCCGGCACGCGTCGACCTCGGGCTTGTTCGACCGGGTGAGCACGACGGCCTCGTGGCCTTCTTTGGGTATCTCCTCGAGGAGGTAGCGGGCAAAGTTGCCGACTCCCGCGACTGCGACCTTCATTTTCGGGACTTTTCGTCTGGTAGTTCACTGGATTGGCTTGGAAAGTAGAATGGATCGTGGTGTTCAGTGCAGCTGTGGTATCCCGAATCACCACGACGAAGGACCTGACGTTGAAGGCAAGGGAAAGGCGGCGCTTTACACCCCGCCGGCTTCTGTCGTCTGGCTCCGGACGTTCAGCCGCCAAGGCCCTAGGACGCACAAGTCAAAAGACATGGCAGCAATTGGGGGAAGCCCCAGATGACGAACAAAGTCACCATCTCATACGACCTATAATTATATTATCATATTATCAGTGTTTTTTTTTTTTTTTTTTTTTTTGGCATGGAAAGGAGGCAGCTTTCCACAGCCTTCCCAGGCGGCAAGGCCACCCGCGGGCCCACCATCCAGGAACCCAAAAGATCAGATGGCCAGACAGTGATCGTCCCATGACCAACGAAGAATCTCCTGGGCATAGAATGTGTGCCAAGCATCTGGGACCCGCGGACCGCGTGGTAGCGGTTGCCCAGCTTCTTTCCCATCGATGGCGTGGCCGGTTGGTTTGTCATCAACACTGGTTTCACGGGCCGCCGAGATGTTGATGCGCGGGTTCTCATAAATTGCTGGGATCTAAGGGATCTCGAGATTGAGATCGTTTAGGTTGTCTTGATGGATGCAGAGACAGTCGATCCAAACAAAGCGAAGGCTAAGGGCCATATATTCCAACCCTCTAGTCGTTCCGTGCCATTTTGTTACGGCATCCGTTTCGAGAATGGCCAAAATCTGGCTGTCGCTAACTGACTGAAGTCGCAAAAGCCTCGATGGCACGAATGACTGATCTGGCTTCGAGCAAGCTTCATGATGTGTCTCACAAACGCGCAGCAAGTTTTTTGCCCAGGCCGTCGCCTGAGACGAAATGCGCTCGTATGAGAACGGCCGGGCTCCAACCGTTCTCGAGGTCGGATCGTCTGCGACAGGCTGTTAGCCACGTTGAAAAAAAAAAAGAAAAAAAAAACCGTCTCCTCGGCGTGCTGGTGGCTAGGTACCTTTATCGGCCAAGAAAGCGTAAGCCCGTCCACCCCGCCAGGCCGTATCAGGGAGTGGCACCGCAGGCAATTCACCTTCCACGCTTTTCCATTCTATGTTCGCCCATTGTAATCTGCTTTCGAATCTCAACTCTCAGATCCACTTCCGTGGTCGAAACTCGAGGACAGCCGCTGCCGTCACCATATCCTCTCTCTTGCAATGTGCATTCTAGTTCGGTGATCAATGCCTGGAAAAAAAAGTCACAGTCCTTCGAAGCTCCTTCTAGCACCGTCGTGCCACGATACTTGGCGACGCAGTATGGTTCGATGTGGTCGTCCGCCTCTACGTACAAAAGCGGATCTAACTCTTGTACGCTGCAGAGCTGGCAGGAATGAATTGTACTAGGGCGAGTTGACGCCCGAGCGTTCTTAATCAATGTACTGACATAGTCGAGGTTCAGGCTCTCGTTTGCCCCTAGGCGAATATCCTCGCCTCGACCGCCGACATTACAACCTGTTCTTAGTGTTGGATAATTTATGTCGAGATCGGTAAACTGAGTGAAGATGGCTGTCTGGGGTCATGTTGAGAGCAGAAATGTCAAAGCCGTCGTGGGTGCAAATGGGGGAGGCAAGAAAGATTGTATTCGGAAGAGATTTGGCCCTGCGGCCGGTGCGTACTCCGTACGAGCATTTAAAGTCCACAGCCGCCATCTCCGTTCCGCAAGCCGCGCATGAAACAATTCAACCCCAGCCCTTCTCGTGGGGTCGAGGAGTCACCTTGTGTACATGCGCTTCTCCTTCCCACAAACTCCGGCTGGCCGAGTCAATCCCTCGGCAGCATGGCGTCGAGCTCCTCGACGGGGTTGACGGGGCAGCCCGATCCAGGGCTGCCACACATCAAAGACAATGGCACCACGACCATCGCTGTCTGGACGCCGCTTTTTCTGGTTCGGGTGTCGTCGTCGCGCCCACGGCTTCGTTTCCTCGCCCCTTTTTGCCCCCTTTGCACGAGCGTGGATTGTCGAAGGTTTTAAGCGGATTGGTGACTCTTCAGCCGAAGAGCCCTGGGGTCTTTCCCAAGGACAACGTATTGACGGATATAAACGACAAGGCGAAGACACCCCGAAAACCCACCCCGCCGGTCCTGGTCCGAGCAGCAGACAGACACCTGTAATAGCCAATCAAGCCCAAGCCGCCAGAAGTGCGCGTGGTACGGACCGATTGTTACGCCGTTTAGGGCTTGGGACTTTGGGGTTGGGAATCGGCAGGGACACTCGTCGGAGCGTTCTATGCAAGTCGGCACACGGATTGCAGGCCAGCCGGGGAACCTGCGCCTGCAAAATGACTAGTGAGGCTGTCGGATCGTGCCTTTGAGCTATTTTGACAAAAACCTCGTAATATTTTCCCGCCGTCGTTTTTCCTCATTGACCGACGTCGATTGCTCCCGTTGGCTGACGGCGTGTGCGCTCAGAGCGGCCCGATGCGCAGAGTCGTGACGCGTCCAAACCAGGCCTTCTGCCCCGGCCTTCGTTTGGCTTTACCGCCGCCCGCGGACGTGACTTTTTGGTGACTTGTGCGTACTGCGTTCAAGAAGCACTCCGTGGAGGGTCTCGCATGCCCGGGCAATCACATCCACGCCGCCGTCCCCCCTTCCCCGCCGCCCCGTCTTCCGGCCCTAGAGCCGCTCACAGACGCCAAACTCTTTGACCATCTTGCCCACCGCCACGAGCCCCCCGATCGAGGCGATGCCGTATATGAGCACCAGGAACGTGTAAAACACCACAAGGTCCGTCCTACTCGCGTCGGCCCGGCCTATGACCGGTCGCCCTTCGAGCCGCACGGCGGGGGATTCGATCATCACGCCGGCCACGCCGAACGCCAGCCAGGTCATGGTCCAGACGCGCTCCGGCGTCGTGCTCCGGCCCGGCTGGAAAAGCGAGAGCCCGCCGACCAGCACGATCGGCACCACCGCCGCGAAGAGGTACGCGCCCGCGCGGAAGAGCTTCGGCGTCAGGCCTACGATCAGGATGTCCGTCTCCAGGTCCGGGGTCGGGCCCTGGTTGGCGCGGCGCCGGCCCCCGTTCTTCAGCCAGCGCTTGAACCGGTGGATGGCCATGATCTCGAGGTCCATGAAGCCCGAGACGTCGAGGGCGCGGTTCACGCCGAAGCGCCGGTTGAAGGCCCGGCGCTCGCGGTGGAACGTCTGCAGGTGCTGGTCCGAGAACCGGTCAAGCCGGCCCACCAAACCGGCAACGCTGAACCGGCGCCTGTCCTCGGCGCTGGCGGCCGCCAGCCTCCGCTGCAGGTGGTCGAGCCCCTCGGACCCGACGACGTACATGCAATCGTACTGTGGGCACAGCAAGTTCCCGAGCAGGTTGACCAGCGACATCCAGGCGTAGGGCGACACGGTCAGCCCAAAGGCCGCGTACCCGTATCGGTCCAGCTGATCGCCCCGGGCGCGGTACAGCGTCGAGATGGTCAGGACCAGCTGCACGATGGAGATGATGGCCTTGATGACGTTGTAGCCGCAGCTGAGCGATACCGTGGTCTGCGGCTCCGGACGCAGCACGCCCTTCAGCTTGCGCGACCAGCGCTTACGCCAGGGTGCGGGGGGAGGCATCTCCACCTCGTCGTCGATGCAGGTGGCGTACTGGTGCACGATTACGAGCTCGTAGCCCTCGGGCAGCCGGCACAGGCCGTGGATCTTGGTGGCGAAGAGCGGGTTCCGTTCTGGGGACGTGTGAGCAAGTGCCAATCCCGAGTGGTCTGCGCTGGTGCTCGGCAATATTGAAGAAAGAGGGACCAGAGCTGAACGATTGAAATATGGAAGCGGGAACACCGACCCTGTTTTGCACGAAGCGGCTCCTCCACGGCATCCTCCACCCCAGGACGCGACAAGCTCAGCCGCTCCAAATGCCGCTCGGAGTAGACCACGGCCGCGCCGCCCCCGCCGCCCTCCTCGTCCGCCTCGCCTTCGGGGATCTGGATAATGGCGCACAGGGCTCCTGCCATAGCCGCCTTGCGCAGGCTCGTCTTGCCGAACGTCGCGCGGCTCCAAACGGTCTCGACGCCGTTGCGGACGCCCAGGCCCGGAAGCAGCAGGGCCGAGGTGATGGCGAGGATGCTGCTGAGCGTGCTCTGGCCCGGACGGCTAACGACGGTGGCGGCGTGCGCGGCGTAATTGCCGACGAAGAAGGCGGCCATGTCGGTCCACTGCGCCGGCCGGCAGAGGAGCCCGCAGTCGGCGCCCTCGAACGCGAAGCCGGGGATCGCGGCGGGGCACTTGCTGCCGTCGCTGCTGTCGATGGTGTTCTCGGCCGCGATGCCCTGCGCGAGGGACAATAGCGTCGTCAGAGATCCTGCTATGGCTCTGAACATCTCAAGACGTGACCTCAGTGTCGGTGGGGAAGAAATTGCCCCAGCCCGCACGTTGAACGCTTTGGAACGGACGAGGGAGGTAGGGCGGTCTTCTAGACAACCACGCCCGCCGCATTTGCGGCTGAGAACACGTCGGCGGCTACCAATTGACTTTGCATGGCGCCGCCTCCCAAAGCGCTAACCCAAAGCCACTCACATGTTTGCGAACTAACCAACCCTCCAATCCGGTCCCCGGCTTCGCGTGAGGGCGTAGGCAGAGGGACGCACCATGTCGGCAGTTGCCGGCGCCATACATCAGGCCTGATCTCCTCTATCACGCGAACGCCCAGCCTGCCCTACCGGCTTGCCTAATCCGTCGACAATATATCCAATACGCCCGCAAACACTATGTGAAAGAATGCACGGCCGGCAATGAAACGATGGGTGGCCTGACTTGGGTGGGCAGATATCCCCATATACTTGTCTGAGTCAACTGTGGAAGCGGCCTCAAATAGTAAAAGGGCAGGTCCAGAGAAATGATTGTAGCCAGATCCGCTCCAACAAAGCCAATCCCAAAGATCAGAAGAGAATGTCATACAGATTCACAGAGTAATATACTAACCCCCCAAAAGCGAGAAACGGTAAAAGAAAACCTACATTGATCCATCTGAGAACGAGCCCAAGAGACATCAGTCAGGGAATAGTTTATCACCAACTGTCCCCAACACATCCGCCCCCCGCCCCCAAGGTCCGGTTAATTAACCGCCAATGCTCTCTTCCAAAGACCCCAGAAGAACCCATCCTCCCAAGCCTTGATATTCCCCTGCTCCTGGATCCAGACGCCAAACTGTTCGTTCCACTGTGGGTAAGCGTTATCAGACCCGATGTAGAGCAGGGACGAGTCCACATCCACGACCTTGGTGTGCAGCCTTTTGCTGTCCGGTCCTAGGGGACTCTCGAGCACGCTGCGCTTGGCGTGGAACCTCCTGTCCACAATCGTCTGGACCTTGCCCGAGTCTATGTTGATGTAGTCAAGCGTGGCCATGTTGCTCATGATCTCGGTCAGGCGAGCCGTGAGGTCCGCGAGCGTTGTGTTGTCTTGGTACCCGAGTGGGTCGTCCACGCGCTCGCTCACCACCAGATAGACGCCCTTGTCTGGATCATTCGGATGGTTCGTTTCAATGGACACGAGGGCTGTCGAGATTGCCATGAGAAGGTCTAGGTAAAGAAAGATCACAGTGTTGTTAGAACTCTCGTAGGCCTTCTACGGGAATCATAGAATGTGAGCCTATCCTACCATATGGCCAGACCTTCCCGTCCCAGTTGAAGTTCGGTTCCAGGATTGCCGCGCTGATATCGCTGTTAAGCTTTTTGATGGCTGCCAACGAAGCATTGTTGGTTGTCAAGTCCCAATTGACAAGCATTTGCTGGGACATCTGGGTATTATGAGGCCGTGTCAGTTCCCATCACTTTGCCAACTACAAGGGCGAAAAGGGGCCAAAAGAAGAAGTTATTTCACTTACATAAACGCTGTCCTGGGCCTGCGAGATGGTATGCACACGCGCGGCGCGGCTGGCCCACGCGGCGGGGGTAACGCCGAAGCTCTGGAAGTCCGACATCATATTGGCATCGCTTGTGTAGTTGACCAACAGCGGTAGGCCTGCAGAGAGTAAGGAGGGCAGTGCCTCGTAGACGATCTGGTAGACGATGTCCCTGATGGCGTCAAGGATCTGCGCAGGGTACGCAACGCCGGCCTCGGGCTCAAAGTTTCCAATCTTGCCCACGGAGAGCACAGGGACTTTGTTACCACTGAGGCCGGGAGTGCCCCGCGGGAACAGGGGAGCCGGACCTCCACGGGGAATGCCGCCTTTGGGTGCAGAGTTGCTCAGAGACGCGTTCCAGATGACAGCAGTTGGATCGGACTTTGACAGAGGGCTGTTGAGATATCTAAAAGGCCCTGCAATGTTAGAATGTAATGATACGCAAGTGTGAAGATCGTGGTCACGTGGGCAGGGGCCGTTGTTGCTTACCCCCACAGATAGTCGGAATAGTTGTGCGCCGCAAGGGCTGCGTCTCCAAGAATGGTGATGTCGTTGTCGATGAGACTCCCGCCGTGCTTCGAAGTGTAGAGATCGTAATAGTTCCCGCCTCCCGTCAAAAGGGACCGACCGTTGACTGCCACGATTTTGGCGTGATTCCAGGTCAGCGGAGTCACGAGCTGTGGGAACAAGCCGTCAATGACAAAATCGACGAGGCTGTCAGATGCCAGGTTCATCAACCAATTCAGAAACTCTATGACTGGCTGCTCGTCTTCGGGGAAGTCTTCAGGATTCAGATCGATCAGAGACTTGAGCCAGGTTTCAGTGACATTCTTTAGATCCTCCGCGAGCCTATGGGCAACCCAGGAGATCAGTATCATTCTCGCTCGCGACACATGTATGCGAACGTGTACTTACGAGATAGTTGGGTTGAATGATCCAACATAGAGCATGGCATTGGGGTTCTTGAAGATGGGCTGGCCGCCGGGCCAGAAAACATCGGTGAAGTTCTCCGGGCAGACGTTGTTGGCTGGAGGGGTAGGGAAGCCGGCTAGGAAGCGAATGACAGGCGTGACAGTGGGATTCATGCTATCGACGGTCTCGGCGATGACCTGAATCAAGGTCTTGCCGGCGTCAGGGCCCTCGTGCAGTTTCTCGATGAAGAAATGGGCGGATGGCTCCTCCAGCTGCAGGATGTCGATGAAGGAGTAGTTCGGGTCGGGGTTCCCGTCTCGCTGATGGCCGAGGACGACGGTGTCACGGAAAGCCTGCTCGAGGACGCTGGGTAGATCTGTGCGGCCATAGTTGTCCCAGGTGCCGTAGGGGATGAACTGGAAAGGGGAAAAGGGGTCCTGGCCGTATCCCAGCTGCTGGTTGGTGGTTGTGGAGTAGGCAATCTGGGCCAGAGTGTTGCCCGGGTCGAGGGCGGCAATGAAGCTCTGGAGTCCGGCGAGTGCCATGGTTAGAGTTACTGGGGCTGCCAAAATAAAGACGATCAGATCAGGGTAAGGGACAAGCAGGCAGGCCCGGCTATGTCTCTGATTCTCTACGAGGATGCCCGCTGACTGGTATAGCCAGTGAAGCGTCCAACCTCGCCTCAAATACCAAGTAGCCGGGTCAAATCGCGTGGCCGTTGGAGATCACTTGACGGCATTCCCAGCTGGATCCATCCTGAATATCTCTCACCCTGGGGTGGCACACCTTTCTGAAGAGAAGGAACAGTTCAGCACAATACATGCATCCCGATACAGAAGTCAGCTCTTGCGCGTTCAACGAAATCCACCAGCTCGGCCAATAATCTCGAGTGCCCGTCGGGCTGAACCGATGCAGCCAAGGTTAAAAGGTGGAGAGTGCAACGGTGCGGGGTGACCGTTCAGCCAGCCCGAGAGCTTTGGATTGTGGCCACCGAGCATCGATTGAGATGATATGTATCTTGTTGGCGACGAGTCGAGCCATCCTTGAAGTTTTGGTTGCCGCCCTGGGCTTGACAAGGCTGCTGAGAAGGGCCGATTGTTGAATGTGTCCTGCTGAGCATCCTTCGTTGAGGAACCGAGAATTTTGTCACTCGTGGTGTTTGGGCTGGTGGTATTTCGGCGAAATGGCATTCTGGCCGGAAAGAACGAGGGGGGAGGGGGTTGTGTCCGGAAACAGGTATCCGAGGGAAAGGCGTGTTGGCGCTGAGGGTCGAGGTGCAACCTTGGCATCAGGTCAAGCTTTTGCAGTGGAGCGAATGCACTCAGCGTGGCGCGACTTGATGCCTATGTAGTAAGTGTTGCGGGGTATTTGGCCTGCCGGTTTGGTGCAAGGAGGAGAGGAGCGCATGCGGCATGGAGGAAAAAACGGAAATGGCAGCGGTGAATGGAATTGGTCTAGCCTGGCAGGTGCTTGCGAGTGAATGGGTGCGCGAGGGCTCCACAGAATTCCCGTCCTCGCCAGATGACCGCTTCGTGCTCCCGCCCTTCCTCCTCGTTTTACGCCCGTCGACCTTGGCTGAAATCGCTTTCTCGTATCGGCCCCTACATCCAGCGTCAACTCGAGACCACCATCTACCCACCGCGCGCGACAGCTATCACCACAAGTCAAACATGTCAGCGCAGGAATACTACAACAGCGGCGGTGGCGGAGGTCACCCCCAGCAGCAACTCTACGGCCAGCAGGGCTTCAGCACCCAGCAGCAGCCGCAGCAGCCCCACGGCTACACCAGCGGCGGCTTTGGGCCCCAGGGCTACGGCGGCCCGGCCTTCCAGGAGGTGATGACGTCACGCCCTGCCTACCTCTGCCTCCCTCCACTTCTGCCCGCTCGTTGGCCACTGACACGCGTACGCGCCCTTGATATAAAAGGCCCAATACGCGCTGCCGCAGCCCTCCCCAGGCGCCTACGCTCAGGGCCCTCCCCCGAACGCGCCGAACTCGGTGCCGTTCCAGTACGGCCACGGCGCCGCGCAGGGAGGTCCCCCGTATCCCACACATGCCGGCCAAGACTTCCAGGGCCAGCAACCCCCGCCGCAGGACCAACATGGCTTCCAGGGGCCGCACCAGGCCTTCCAGGGACAACCACAGGGGTTCCAGGGGCAACCCCAAGCCTTCCAAGGGCCGCACCAGGCCTTCCAGGGGCCGCCACGTCAGGACTTCCAGGGACAGCACTACGCCCCTCCGGGCCAGCAGCCGCATCAGCAGCAGCAACAACAACAACCCAATGGCGGCGCTCCCGGCCAGGGACATGGCGACGATCGAGGTTTGGCGAGCCAGGTGATGGCGGGACTCGCAGGAGGTGCAGGCGGCGGCGGCGTGATTGGAAGCGTGCTGGCGCAGATGCAAAGCAAGCCCGAGAAGAAGGAGAAAAAAGACAAGAAGGAGAAGAAGGATAAAGACAAGAAGGACAAAAAGGACAAGGAGAAGAAGAAGGACAAGAAGCCCAAGGACAAGCATCACAAGCGCAAGGGCAGTGGTTCAAGCAGCTCGAGCAGCAGCAGCGACTCTGATTGAGGCGGGAGCTAGATGCTCGTCCGTATGGGAAAAGAGAGGCTATTCTTACTGTAAACGACTCAATCATACCCTCCCGGCTAGGGAGATTGGATTGAGAAACATCAAGGGTATATTACAATGCCCAGAACAATAAACTACCGTGCTGTGTTCCATGTTCCGTGGCTCTTCCCTCTCCTGCACAAAAATCGAGGGGCCTTGTCCTGAGCTTGGGATATCGTTAGAAACCGGTGCTACACTCCCTGACGCCCACACCCTGTAGCCGACACAGATCTTATCGGTTCTACGGCGCAGACAAGTTTGGGTCAGAACAACATGCATCGCAGAAAGACCAGCGAGAATAGGGAACATAATAAAAAGGAGGTCAACTCACCCGCGGCGGCCCGCTAGAACAGCACCCGCCATTGTTCCCGCAGCACGCCCCGCCGTGGTCACTAAAACAGCACCCGCCGTTGTCGCTAAAGCAGCACGCGCCGTGGTCGCTGAAGCAGCAGCCGCCGTGCGCGCTGAAGCAGCAGCCGCCCGTCGACGAGCAGCACGCGCCCGGCTCGCTGTCGTAGTCCCGGGGCTGGTTTGGTTGGGTTGCGTCCATGCGCTCGTGCCACGTCGAGTACTGCTGGGTGCTGCTGCTGCTGCTGCGTCGTGACGGGCCCGTGGCGTTTGTGTGCGTCGTGGGCGCCGCTGCGGAGGGGTGGGAGGGTGAATGGGAGGGCGCAGATTCGCTATACGGTGGCGGCGGGTTCGCTGCCGAGGCGTCGGTGTCGATTGGGGCTGTTGTGGCGTCCTTCATTGTGGGTGTGAGGATGTGATCTGGATGGAAGGGCTGGTTTGTCTATGCTGATAGATGTGGATTGTTGATTTCTTTTGGCCCTAGGCAGTCTTCAACGTTCACGTACTACCCGACATGGTCCGTCTGAAGACAGAACGCATCTTCAATTTATCATCGCCTCGGGGGAATCAGGTGAGGTCCAATCACCCGGCTTCTTGGTGCTGCCGCCAGGTGGCTCGTCGCATTCGTCGGGTTTCTTTCAGCTGAAAGCCAAGCGACGAAAGCGACGCGCGTTCCCCGGACGAGCTGTTGAGGAGGGGACTGAACGTCCCAAGCCACATGTGCCTAGTGCATCGCCTCGATAAATCACCCGAGACGTTCCGTGTCGCTAGCAGTGTGCACCAAGAGGGAAGATTGCGTGTTTATTGTGTCATCAAGGTCATGAATTAATGTTATCGGCCGTCTAAAGCAGGCCTCCAACTAAAACGCTGGCACAGCAGCCCACCGTCACCCGACACAGTCCGCAATCGCCATTGGACCCAGGAGGCCCGGCGGATTAGAACCGTCTCTCGGATGCGGTACCCGCCAAACCAGAGGCAAAGCCGCCCTTCGCCGTGTCTGCGATTAGATTTTGATCTCCGACTTGAGCTTGAGATCCCTCGAGCTGAAGCCAACGTCGACGCCGATGGCACCCTCGGGCAGCCTCCAGGCCTGCGCGTTGGTGTCCCAGAAGCTCAGGTCGCGGCGCATGAGCGGGAACTCGACCTCGGCGCTGGCGCCGGGCGCGAGCTTGACCTTTTGGAAGCCGCGCAGGTTGCGCACGGGCGTGTCCTTGCCGGCCTCGGAGCCGGGCAGCGACAGGTATAGCTGCGCGACCGTGGCGCCCGCCACGTCGCCCGTGTTCTTGACCGTGGCCTTGACCGTGGCCAGGGCGTCCCAGAGCTGCACGTTGCCGCCGGGCGCGATGGGCGCCGAGGGATCCGGCAGGCGCGACGGGTTGGACGCCTGGACCGCGACCTGGACGCCCGAGAGCTCAAAGGTCGTGTAGCTGAGGCCGAAGCCGAACTCGTAGGCGGGCTTCTTGTTGTGCGCGTCGAACTCCTTGTAGTCGATCAGCTGGCCCTCGACAAAGTCGGCCTGCCACGCGTCCGGGTCCGTCGACCGGACCAGCTCGGTGCTGTTGACGAGGTTCTTGTTGTAGTCGGTCGCCTGGTCCGCGAGCGTGTACGGCAGCTTGCCCGACGGATTGGCGTTCCCCCAGAGCAGGTCGACAAGCGAGTTGCCCGTCTCCTGGCCCGGCATGTGCGCGGCGAGGATGGCCGTGACGTTGGGGTTGTTCCTCCACGGCATCACGACGGGCGCGCCGCCGTGGATCACGACGACAGTATTGTTGCAGAACGCCGCCGTCTTCTCGACGACCACGGTCGAGTTCCACTGAGCTTCAAGCGTGACGCGGTCCGCGCCCTCGGTGGCCCACGACTTGAGGAACACGAGGCACACCTCAGGCACGGGCGAGATGTTGGCGAGGCCACCGTTGGAGATGGCCCAGTTGTTGGTGATGTACTGGACCAGGGCCCCGTAGCTCTGACCACGCGACTTGACGGCCTCGAGCGGCGACACCACGTAGGTGAAGCGACCAGTCCCGGAGCCGCCGCCGAGGGGCAGGGTTCCGATGTCGTAGTCGCCACCGACGCCGCCGAAAAAGGCACCGGCGCTGTACATACCCTGGACGAAGTCGGCCGCGTCGTTTCCGAACACGCCGATGTTCATGGGCTTCTTCAGCGGGAGGACGCTCTTCTCGTTCTTCAGGAGCACGGATCCGGCGGCGCCAAGCTCGCGGATGTGCTCGTGGTGGTTCTTGCGGGCGTCGACCAGGGGACCCAGAGGGAAATCGTGAACCCAGGATTCGCGAGTGTAGAAGCTCAGCGGCACCGTAGAGCCATCGACGGGGGGGTAGTCCTTGTCCTGACCAAGGGCAAAGTACGGCGCCCTGTATGGTTTGTGGTCAGTTTTATCTGCTCAAAACATCGACAAAGGGAGCGCTGGGAGGGTCCGTGGCACTCACATGATACGCTCGATCATGTCGTCCACCCTCTGAATAGAGAGGGAGCCGTTGTTGACCGCAATGGTGACATTCTCACCAAAGTAAGATTTGACAGTGGTGCCAAAAAACTCGATCGGGCCGGGCATATTCATGTCCAGACCAGCCTCGATGGCGGGAACTCCGGCATGCGTGGCCATCCTGTATTGGCCATCAGTAAAAACACACCTTGCACGACATCGTGAGGAGTGATTTGGCAAAGGTACGTACCAGTCCGACATGACGTAGCCCTGGAAACCGAGTTCGGTTTTGAGCAGCCCGTTGAGGGTCTTGCTGTTCTGGCAGCCGTAGCTGCCGTTGATCCTCTGGTACGAGCACATTATGGAGGTAGTGCCAGCCCTGACGGCGTTGTAGAAGGGCCACAGGTAGGTTTCGTGCATTGTGCGGTCGTCGATGTTGGACGAAACGGCCTCAACCTTCTTGCCATCCACCGTCGTGGCTTGACGCTGCTCCTCCTGCTCGTTACCAATGAAATGCTTGGTGCAGGCTTGCACGCCGACCGACTGTGGGAGGGTCAGTAAGCGTCACGGGGAATAGATGCAGGGCTGAGATTGTGCTGGAGAAGCCTCTTTACCTGCATCCCCTTGACGGTCTCCTCGACCAAGACGCCCGACAGGTAGGAGTCAGGGGAGTATCCCTCCCAGTTGCGCCCGCCGTACGGAGACCTTCCCAGGCCGCCGACAACCGGGCCCAGGATGACATGAGAGCCCTTGTCCCGGAACTCTTGGGCCATCAGGGCGCCGTGTTGGTAGATAAGATCCTTATCCCACGACGCGGCCGCGCTAACGCCGCCGGGGAAAACGCTGGCGTAGACGGCCTGGCGGAGGGCCGCCGGGCCGTCCTGCAGGCACAGGCCGGTGAAGTTGAGGCGCGGAACAGGGGCGATGTTGCCGACGCAGGGGCCACGGGTGCCTGGAGAAGAGTCAGTAGGGACAAAGACGACAGAGAATAACTTGCCATCGGCGACCAGGAGAACATACCCGTGACCATGTTCGCCTTCTCCTCGAGCGTCAGCTCCGCCACGAAGTCCTTGGCCTTCGCAAGAGCGGCTTCCCATCCTCCAGCGCCGGAGATTTTGGCTGCAGGTGAGGGTTAGCACACTAATCCTGGTTTACCGCGAAGTAAGTCAGAGCTTGAAAACCTACGCGACGGATAGACAGGTTCGCTCGTGCCATACTGGGTATGCTTGATGCCAAACTGGGCCTCCGAGAGGGAAGCCCAGGCGAGGAGAGCAAAAGCACTTGAGCGCCACATCTTGACGGTGTTCAGGAAGGTGTGGAATCGCGTGGCCGAGAAACTTCAACCTCCTCGACAGTGCGATAGGGGATGCAGCTCTTTATACATATGCCGACCCCATCGTAGGGCCAGGGCGCCCGGCCCCGGTATCAGCCACCCACTCCAAGCAGCCGGACTACCTCCCATCGGAATATCAAGGATCCACGATCCCACTCCCCACAGCCCCGCGAGCTCGTTGCCCTGATAGTACCCAGCACATGGCGAGGCTTGCGTGCCTGACCGTTCGGCAGTTGGGTCCATAGGTAGCACAGCGACATGCCCGGCCGGAGGGTTGGCTGCGACGCGCGCAAGTGGCGGTGACTGTCCCTGCTGGGTCAGGGATCGGGGCTAGGGAGGTGGACGTTATGGGCCGCCACAACATGACGCTGGTGTGTGGTGGTGACTGGTCCGGGGGGAAAAAGAAGCCGAGAAAAAAAAAGTAGCAGAGCCTGATTCGATCCGGGGTAGTATTCTGGGGAGAAGCCAAGGGATGTTTGCGGGGATGGTGGAGTCCGGCCCAACATCGGGCGATCCTAGTCGTCAGCGACGAGCGGCGCCCGCCAGTGTGGCCCGCAGAGGTGCCCTTCCCCGGATCGTCATGTGCGGTGCTGGCCTCGGGACAGGTCAGGAGCCGATGAGGTGGCACCCACCGTTGGCCGGGACAATCTCGGGGCAAACAGCTGGTGATGCCCCCATCGATCCCCCCATCACCCCGTGGGGAGTGGATCCAGGACCAAAATGCCTGTCCGGATCCGGTTCGTGGGCCGGACCCAGCGACCAGAACCTGTGGAAAAGAAGAAAATAGCAAGGAGAGCATGGGCTGTGATAATTTGCGCCTCCCCACACCAGCACTAGCCAACAAGGTCCAGCACTTTGCCAGCCGTAGTCTTGGGAGCATGCATGTCTAGACAAAGCCCGAGCGAGTAGAAGCGAACAGAGCCAAGACCCCTTGCCCTTGTCGATTTTGAAAAGGTTAGCCATCTACTCCAATGGGCCAGCACGGTGCTTGCAGGGTGAAGAATAGTCGGCGTCCTTGGGGTAGGTAGTTGCAGGTAGTTGGAGAAGCAACCTGACGTCTCGTATCGTCCCATTATTGAAGAAGAAATGAGCGGGTCCTGTGAGGGACAGTCGGGCCATGCGAACCTATTGCTGTTGGCTGGGATCATGGTTCAGCCGGGAAACGAAAAATCCACGGGTTTCTCGAAGCAGACCCGCGTCGTATGTCATTCTGCAGTCACCCAATGGCGAGGGCACACCGGTTCTGAAGCCCCATTGCTACGGGCAGGGTTTCCCCGCTCCTTCTGTGGGAATGGTAACCTCCCTTGCCTCCGATCGGAGATCTCTTCCTCGCGGTGGCTTGAGTAAAGGCTTTGTCAAGCGTGCGGTACCCAAGTGGAGGAACTGGCGAGGTTTAACCGAGCAAGTAGTGGCTGGATACCTCTCTGAAAAGCATCACGCATCCATCTCCTTGGGCGAGGCGTGGGGCCACGGCCTCTGGGTCCAACAACAGAACCTAACAGTCGATGCATGCGAGAATCATGCCTTGCATGTTTTATTCGGGCCGTTCCCCTCAGGCCAAGCAGGATCACCCAGTTGGCCATGCCTCGATGGTGGGGGCCGCCAGCCTTGCCGAACAGTCGGGCATATCGTGGGCACCGATACCCGAGGTGTCCGGCTTGCGCGCACGTATTGGGGGTATTCGGCTTCCTCCGGTGCGGCATCATTCTGTGATGCGCGATCTCAAAAGCTTACAAACGCGCCGATGGTAAAACTCCGATGGTCACGGGCCCGGCCGTTATTTCGTTGTCGAGACGATATGAGAGATGAGGAGCCGCGTGGGCTTTTCGTTGCTTTAAACAGGTGTCATCTCGCGCCATAAGGAGAACCCAGAACGGGCGTTGGAGGCACCTGCATATCACAGCGAGAGCGAACGCCTTGGTGATGACAGAGGAAAGATGATTGTGGAGTAGGAACCGTATGCGCGAGAAAGCGTTGTCGCTGCCAATGGACAGCAGGACGACAGTCAAAGATTTTTGCCAAGTGCACGAGCCAACCACGCGAGAATCCACATCACATGACTTTGGGTAGATCCACGGTGCCCACCAGCAAGTTGACGAGCGCCATCCGACAATCTTTCAAGACTTGCTCCAGGGCAAAAACAAAAACGCCCAATTCAAGCCCTCAGCCGACACCTCCTACTCCAAAGGATCGCGCCAGGCCCGATCCTCCATAGCCTTCTCATACTCCTCGTCCGTCTCGAGATCGAAAGGAACGGGCTTGGTGATGGGCACCACGGGGGCACCCGCGGCTTCGAGCTCCTTGAGCCGCCTCGCCGTCGCCGGCTTGGACCGGTTGATGCTATACACCTTGATCCTGTGTGCTGACGAGGTGACGTGAAGGTCCCAGTTCCTACAGACGGTCAGAGGCCCGGTCAGTAACGCCATGCCTGGCTGTTTTCGCTGGTGCAAGCAAGAGACCTACCAAGCACTCCGGACGTATGTCGGCTGCGTGTTCATGGCGTTGTCCCACGTCCGCACCACCAGCTCCAGCCAGCCCTCGGCATCCACGGGGAGGTCCATCTCCCACGTGCGCCAGGCGTGGAAGTACTTGGTGCTCATGTTCTTGTACGGCACCTCGTACCAGATTGCTGTCAAGCGAGGCGTCAGCGAGCACATCTTCTCAGCCAAGAAAGAGCGCCTTCTTGCACCTACCGCCGCCATCCCCCGAGACCTCGACTCGCACAGGCCAGTGGCCTCCGCCCGAGTACGCCCAGCCGCGCAGCCGGATCTTGCCGTCGTGGACGATCTGGTCCATGTTGTTGGGGCTCATGATGGCCGAGCTCACGGGCATGTCCTGGATCGAGAAGCCGTTGCTGTACTTGGCGTTCTGCTTTCCGATCTGCGACGTGTAATAAAGGTACTCCTTCTTCTGGACGGGCCTGCAGAACCGTCAATCTCCATTGTCAGCCATGCACACATATTCGTTATTGGTAGGAGAAACGGCCACGGTGGACGAACGCAGGGCTCGGGCGCTTGATGGCTTTGACTTGGTACAGCCACTTGCAGCTGCGCGCGCCAATGTAGCCAAACACAACGACCCGGAGCGGGTAGCCGTGGATCTTGGGTAGGGGCTCGCCGTTCATCTCCCACGCGAGCAGGACCTCGTTGGCCTTGACCTTGCGCCAGGGCACGCTGACGAGGTAGTTCTGCACGTGACCCTTCTTGAAGTACGTGTCTGCGCCGTAGAACTCGAGGTGCTCGGCCCCGTCGACGAGCCCGCCGCAGTACTTGAGGACCTTCTTGAGCGACACGCCCGTCCAGCGGGCCGTGCCGATGGCCCCTTCGCCCCAGGGCGCGTTGATCAGCTCGTCGCCGTCGCCGGGGTACTCGTGGATCTGCTCGATGCGCCGCGTGCCCGAGCACTGCAGCGTCGCGACCGTACTCTGCCGCGGGAACAGGGACTCATCCTGGAGCTGCGCCAACGTGAGCTGCTTGGGGTTCTTGACCAGGCCCGTGATGTCGAGCGTGAACTTGTCGGCATCGATGTCGGGGATTCCGCCGTGGTTGCGCACGAAGTGCTAACAGAGCAAGGTCAGATATTTGGAGCGAGGGGGAGATGAGCGGACGATCGCTTACGTCTTTGTTAGTAGTGATCTCGGTGCTGACCAAGCGATCCTGTCAACGAGTTGTTAGTATCACCATCCTCCCCAATTTCTCACGGCCCCGCTGTGTTATGGGCAGAACTAACCCTCGGCGGCTCGCCATTGTAGGGGAACTGCAGCACGTGGATCATGTCCTCCGACTTCTCCTCCTGCACAACAGCCCAGCTGTAGTTGGGAATCGATGCGAGGCCGCAGGCATAGTGATACTGCTTGAACCGCTCGCCCGTGAGGACGGGGTTCGTGTTGGGCAGTGGCTGGAGTTGGAATTCAGGCGGCTGCAAACATCCGGCTGGCGTTAGTCGCGTCGTCTCTGCCGCTATAGCCACCCGAGCCAGCGCCTGCACTCACGTCAGGAAAGTCGTAGTTCTTCATGATCTCCTTCACCCTCTCCTTCTTGTCAGGGTACTTTTCCCACTCGATGTAGCCCCTCCATCCTTCTTTCTCCTCCGCGAATTGCGGAAGGTCGCCCTTGGCGCGGAAGGGAATGGCGTTGGGTTCTGACGGCGCCATGATGGTTTTGCCTATCAGCTGCTGGAAGGTTGACGACGCATTGGTGGGAGGAGGAGGGCTCTCGGGGCTGCTTTGGGCTCACGAACCCCATATATTGTCCCGCCGAAGCCCCCCTCTTCCTCCTGCCACTCATCCTATCTCATGCACGCCTCGCCGAAGCTGCCGAGCCCGATCACTGGCACAGCCCCGCGCGTTAGGAAATGCTATCGACGCCCAATAGCAAGTGCCGATGTGATACCCAGCTACCAGCCCGGGCCACGTTCTGTATGTTAGTGCGCATAAACTTCAAACTCGGCGGGTGAGGGAAAATAACGTCAGCATGATTGGGGTAGTGGCGCATCGTCCGTGTGTAAGTGTCCCTCGAAGCTTGTCCCCAAAGTTACTCCTCCTAGTTGCTGACTATCCAAGCCCCCGCGGCCTATGATAGGCTCGCTCCTTGGCTTGGACCGATAGTCCGCGGGAATCGTGTTTTGGACGAAGGTCTGGGCCCACGACCGACAGGGTGCAGCTACTGCGAGATAGACGGTGCTTGCGTGCGACCTAGCACGCACTAAAGCAGTTTATTAGCTATCGCCGTTTTATGCCCCAAATCCAGCTACATCTTTCTTGCGATCTGGTGTTGTGGCAAACGGGATCCCCGAGACAATGCGGGCAACAGTCATGGCCCAACGCGGGCCATTGTCGGCGTCCACCCTCCCTCAGCAGCTCGGTCTCCACGCCCTGCCAAGCAGCGCCACATCATGATGCCCTGTGACAAAGCCCGAATACCCTCAATTCTTCGATGCCCACGAGGCATAACAGGTACTTATTGGGCCGTGCTCCAATGCAATCTGCAGTCGAAGAATCGCATCGGGATTGCATACAGAGCCAAAAGCACAAAAGAATTGAAGCTGGGGCGCATGCCTCTCCACCCCGTCCCCAACAGAACAGATAGCTAGCGGTGGATTCCCGTCATGGTCGACGGCGGCTGGAGAGTCACCGATTCGCCATCAACAGGTACCAAAGGCGGACTGCCGTTAAGTGGCAGCAGCATGCTATTTTTAATATTGCTCGTTCGTTCGAGATTTCTCTCTTGCAGATATTGAAGAGAATAGGTGCGCTATCACCTGATGCAGAGAAACGGGACGGTTGGGACCTTCCGGGTGCTCCCCAAGGGCAGCTCGGCTCGAACATTAGGGTTCCAGGCGACGACCGCCAACCAGGATTACACCAATCTATCCAGCACTAAGAATAGGACGAGGCGATCTGTGTATATATGTCTTGCCACCAATCGCTTCCAGTGCGTGTTCAGCGAATAAAAAGCACCATGCATGGCTCGAGAGGCTTAGCCCAACGAACTCTAGACACCTCCCCTCTCCCCTTTCCCACCTGTAAAGCACTCATACCGGCCAAATTTCCCAGATTCGAGTTCTTGCGGTTGTAGGCGACCTGGACCGCAGTTAAAAGCACTCCGGAGGCGAGCCACCGCGGCGGGAGAAAATACCCATTGGGTTATTTTGGGATGCTGGTTAGATTGCTTTCGCCCACGCCATACTCCCAGGTTGCGGAGGTATCCTGCTGGTGGCTCGCAATTCAGCCGGTAGAAAAGTGCAGCTGGCACTGAACCATGGGTTCGCCCCCAACTTATTGTCTCGGCGCGCCTTTGCATGACGCATTAGGCCGGCTTTCCCCCGCAAGGAGCACAACCGCGTCCGATCATTCGAGTGTCTGCCGTCGGTGTTTCTCTCGTATCCAGCTCGATTCCCAGCTTCGCCTGTGTAAGGAGCCTAGATGGCGTGTTCCTGGGTTGGGCGGCGGCCGTGTTTGGGCAGTGCACCAGCCGGCATCCCGCGCCGATATGTGACAACCGCCGCGGACTCGCCGATCCCCGCTTTCTCGGGAGACAGCAAGGCACAGAAGGATGCCGCCTTCAATGCCTGACTCTTTTTCTATCGGTCAAAACCAGCGTCGACATGAGATTTACAGCCACATGTCCCTATCACTAATACTTGGACAGCGAGCAAACTACAGGCGAAGCGTCTCCCGTCAGGCAGCCAGCTCGCTTCCATCCCCGCCTCAATGTCGAATGGCAAGAATGCATCGCGCCGCTTCGGCTGGCAAAACGTCGTTGCGTCCCCGCAGGGGTGTTGCGCGGGCGGGCTATTTTTGGGATGCTGGCTGTATTACATTGCGCTGCTTCCAGCCCACGAAAGCAACGTTTGGGGACATCGCAATTCAGCCGCCAGAAAGTATTGTCACCTCGTTCCGTGGGTTCGTGCCCGACGGTTTCTCCAGTGCGCGCGAAAAAAAAAATATGGTCGGCGTCGCCCCGCAGGAATGAAACGGTAATTAGGCGACCCGTCCTAATCTATCTTCAGCTACTCTATTCAGCCTTCCGCATGTGACCGCTGTGGCCTGTTCCTGGATCTGGATGCTTGATCTTTACCAACTCGATGCCCGCCAGAGAGGAGCGTCCACCAGGCTGCCAGTGGCGTGTGGACTCTGGAGCTGCCGCGTATGGCTTCCAGGCCAGTCTCATAGCTCGGAATACGAAGCGAACGCACCCTGGGCACACCCCGAGGCTCGCTGCAATGGCTGTTCTGGGCACGCCATGCAGACATGTTCCGTTGGGCAAATGAAGTTATATGGATATTTAGATTGGGCACCTCACCGCCGGGCCTCGGTTTGTTACCCTGCCAGTATTTGTATTGGCGTCTCCACTTCGCCTTGTTCGAAGTATAAAGACCAATGTTTCCTGCCAGATTGGTCGCGATGCTTCAAGAGACAGACAGAAGCATCGAGCAGGCTCCATCATCGTCGGCACTCCCAAGGACAACATTCCAGCCCTGTCGCCTCGTGTCCCAAGTCCTCTAACCAGCCGTCAAGATGCAACTCATCTCCGCACTGCTCCTGTGCCTTGCCGCCACGTGAGTCCAAGCCCACCCCCTTCCGTGCCAAGGGTGGCATTCTACCCAAATGAAACCCTGACACATCTCCACCAGCACGTCGATGGCGCAGATCACCCTGGAGCCGACGACGATCCGCGGCCCCACGCGGCCGGTCCAGTGCCCCATCACCATCACCGAGACGAGCAAGGTGACGGTCACGTACTCGACGACGACGGTCCTGACGTCCATCAAGACGGTCACGTCCATCTCGGTCACCACGACCACGACCACGTCCAGGCAGACCGTGACGTCGGTGTCCACCGTTACTACTACCAAGCCCTGCCCGCCGGCCGCCAACTGCCCGACGCTGACGTCGACGGCGACGGCATGCCGCACCTGCTTGGTCCCCGGCTGCACCGACACCGTCATCATCAACCGCCCCGCCGGCTGCACGGGCCCGCTACCCACGACCAGCATCGACCTGGGCTGCAACGTGCCCAACGTGTGCAACCGCATCGGCTGCAAGACGGTGTATGTTGGGGTATAGAGTGGGCCGTGATGTCTTTTGACAAGTAAAAGGGGCTATCTAGGAAGAGCTTCTACCAGGGCTGTGAGGCGGTAGGAGGCGCAGAGTGTTTGTGCCTGGGATAAAAACATCCTATAATCACCCACCGTGAGCAACTCACGAACCAAGGCCGGAACTGTTTGACAGATGGTGTGGGGAACCCAAGGCTTTGAACAGAGTCTTCGAAACAATTCTCTTTCTTCCACTTGTATAGTTTTCAAACTGCTGTACGCTTGGAGCTGCGGGCCCAAAGACTCCCGCTACCAAAGCTCATCCACGCCGCTCTCCTCCTCCAGCTTCTCCTCCAACAAGCCCCTGAGAGAGTCGTACGGGAGGTCCGCCCTGTGCCTCACGAGGAATCCGCGGTGTGCCCACTCCTCCTCCGACATCTCTATGCCTTTCTTCCTGCACTCTCTTCCCAGCTCGTTGATATGGGTGTGGATGCGGTCCTTCAGCGTCTCGATGACCTCCTCTCGCTCCACAGCGTGCACCTTCTTTCGCTCCCAGCTGATCTTGAGCGTGGCGTCCACCTCCGGCATCTCGAGGAGTTCCTTGTACAGCTTGCGGTCATCGGAAACGTCGGTGAGCTGCCGTATCATGTTTCTCCTCCTCCTCGGTCATAGACATGAGGGCCCTCCGCAGGGAGCCTTTGGTGACGAAGGGGACGACATCGGCCTTGGCCTCCCTTACGAGCATCTCGATGTACGTTTTGCCCCTCTCTAGATCGGTCTGCTCTTGGCCCTCCGGCAGCGTGTAGCCGCTGCCGCTCTTCTTCTTCTGCTCCTCCTCGGCCTCCTTCTGGCGCTTTCTTCCCTCGTGCGGCGACACCATGGTCGGGCTCGGGCAAACGGGAGAGACTATTGGTAAAGTTAATTAGTAAAAAGAAGGTATAAGGGGGCAAAAAGGTGTGGAGAGCACTGGAAAGAATGGGTGTGTGCGGTCTGGTGTCTGGTCTGTAGAAAAGTTTTTATGACTCCGGATCTGTCCCTGTGTGTGTAGCTCTTGACCACAATATAGACTTGAGTGGTACCTAGGGAAAGACTTACGGCGTGTAGGGATAGCAGGCTTGCCAGGCTTCGATTCCAGAAAACTGAAAAAAAAAGCCAGAAGAGACGTGGTGAGTTGTTCTCTGGCGAATGTAAAATATTTTTCTCGCGCGTGCTTTATGTCACGTGGGGGTATGTCTTCGTCCCCCCCCCCCCCCCCCGATAGAGGGGTTTGTTGTGAAAAGTCTTCAGATTCTGAAAACCTCCAAGTCTTTCCCCCACACTTCCTCCAGAGCCGGAGTTTAGGCTATCCGGCTCTTCGCCCTTCTCTTCCCATTCAGCCTCCTGGCAACATCTTTCTCTATCAGCCGTCGCCATAGCCTCCTTCCTTTTTTTCCCACCCAGCTCGCGAACAAGACAAATATGGCTTCTCTTGCAGAGAACACGGGGGACCTTCCCTCTTTCCAACCTCCGCACCTTTGCTGTGTATACTCGCGATGCCCGAAGGGCATAGATGGTCCCATCACCAACGCCGTCATACCCTGTAGTAGCTGCGAGCTCGTTGCCGTAAGGCTTCCTTCGTTGCCGCCAGCGGCTTCTTTGTATACTTGGGCAGCCCGTAGCTGACGCATATTCTCTTGTTGACCCTAGTACTGCTCCCATTCATGCAAGGAGGCGCACGCCGCCCAGCACAAGAAGGACTGCGACGACCCGATGCTCAGGGCGGACTGGGAGCCCGCCTGGCTCAGATCGGTCTCTGACGCGGCACGCAAAGAGGCCTTGCAAAAGCAGCAAGACTGGTTCAAGTTCCCTAGGCCCATGTACCTCTGGGGCAATGTCCCGGCTCTCGATGTGGTCAGGCTTGAGCAGAACGAGGGCGTGGACTTCAAGGGTGACCTCGACCTGTTCTCCCCTGGTGAGTATTCCAGCCAGAAAGAGCCCGTCTCCCACCCTGTCGTCTCCCCAGCATCCCAATACCGGCGTCTAATTTTTCACACTCTCTCCTTCAGCTTCGAAAGACCTGCGCAGTCTCGTCATGTCTATCGGCCAGCTGCCTAAAGAGTACAAGGGCAAAGTCAGCGCCGTGCTCAACGATGCCGACCTCGGCCTGGTCGCCCGCAGCATCATCGTTCTGCTCATCTTCGCGACCGTCACCGACACCGACATAGCCGCCGACTGCGCCCTGCACGTCATGCACTCGGCGCGCCTCACCGCGTCGCACATGGAGATCCTCACCGACAGGGTCCGCCCCACCATCCGGGACGTGTGTGAGCAGTCGGCGCACCTGAACATGGAGACGCGGATCGGAAAGACGTGGCGGGACCGTGGCAGGTTCAGCCTGCGCGTGGAGCTGCCGAGGGACAAGTGGCTTGACCTCCTCCGTATCATCCCGTGCGCGGGCGAAGCCACGGCAAGGGGCTTCAACGACCAGCTCCTGGTCCCCCTCGGCATTGGCGACCGCTGGGCCGCCTACCGCGAGCGTCTTTTGCTTTTGCAGCTCCCTCATGTCCGCAAGGGCACGCACCAGTTTTTCGAGACAGGTATCCTCCTCCCGTTCGGAGCTGCCAGAGACGAGTTCGTCATCGCCAACCCGTAAGTCCTTAGCCCGACGCATTTGCATCCATTCCAGCCTGCCCACGATATGTTACCAAGCTAATACCAGGTCTGTAGCGTGATCTTCCGAGTCAAGCATGCCTGGAGCCAGATGGACATGGTTGCCGGCCCCTTCGGGTCCTGGTCCCTGCCCGAGGTCCTTGCCGCTCAAACAGGCCCGGCCAAGAAGGATGCGTTCGGTGCCCTCTACGAGTACGTCTTCGAGCGCTGTCGTGATTTTCACGCCCAGCTCGTTGATAGGGAGGTCTCGCTTGGTGTCTACTGCGTAGAAAGCCATCTTCAGGCCTCAGCTGGCAAGAAGTTCGATCGGATCGACGCAAGTCAAGCGGACGCTGCGCCCCTGAGCCCCCGGATGTGAAAGCCGAGACTAACTCACCGACAAAATAACTGTCAATTAGGCCTCCAACCTCTCCGACGACTGCTATTTGGGTATCGCGCAGACTCTTAATACCATGGGCCCGATGCTCAAGGGCCCCAGCGTCAACGACAAGGCCACCATCTTGACGCTCTTCCAACACGCCGTGACGTCGGCGGCCGCAACTCAGGAGGAATCGTTGATCCGACGAGAGAATGACGAGCTGACGAAAAAGGTGGCTCTCTACATGGAGAAGCAGTCCCTCCTCTCCTATGTGTTGCCTCCCGCCGTCGCCAAAAATGTTGCGGAATCCAAGGCAGTCCTCATACACTGCGATCCGAAGAGACATCCGGCCAAAGCCATCAAGTACTCCCATGCCCGAGACATGGCGAGGGATATGGACAAGTACTTTGCCAAGTGGGTCTCTCTCCCAGGGTCCTCTATGCCCAATGCCTGCTATCAGTTGCGAGACAATACCCCGTCCACTTGCCGACCCGTCCAAACCCTCCGGGTACTCGAGCTGACACCGAACAAACTCTCGTTCCCAGATGGATGGACAGCAAGTTCCTGTTCAGCACCGTCGGCCTCAAGGGAGGCGTGGAGATGAAGCAGGAGCAAACCATCGTGGTTGGGTGGCCGATGCGGTTCCGCTTCGACGGCAGCGTCCCCTCGCCCGAGGCCCGGGAGCGGTTCGAGCTCCAGGCCTCGTCGCGCCACGTAGGACACGAGCGCTATGTAGAGTGGAGGGCCAAGCGGGAGTGATGGGGCGGCACAACCGTCGAGTGTAGGAGGCAGACAGAAGCTTCGAGCTAAAGAATACAAAATGTCTAGCATACTGAGCGTAAGGAGACCTGTTCCCAGGGTTCGGGATGCTACGCGATCATGGAGTTTGGGGTGTGGTTGATAGTGGAGACGACATTCTTCATCGGCAAGTCCCCTTTTCTGTATTTCTGCCTCGCATGCGGTTTATTTATGTTTACATCGGGTCGACGCACAAACGCCCAGCCGTGAAATGTCCCAAACTCGAGAACCGTGCAAAATTACCGCCTATATCGGAGGGCGGTAGCCAGCGAGGCGGTGCAATGGGGGTATTTATTGGGTTGCAACAAAAGAGAGCACGAGGAAGCCTTCTCCTGCACGCAGACCTCTTGGCGGGCAAATCAGCTTCCCAAACGGGATTGGAGGGGAATCGGACAACCGGGGAAGCGGGCAGGGGACACGTTGGCCTGGTCGAGGGGTGATGTGGGTGGCGGCCGAAGCGGATCACGACCTACCTGCACGTCGGTTCACGCCAATTTTAGGGGCCCCTGGGGGGTTCTGCGGTTCACGAGTAGGGGCCAACCTGGTGTTGGAAATGACGGGGTCGAGGGGAAGGGGTCTTGGGCCTTGACGGCTGGGAGAGAAGCAAAAAGGGTCTAGGCCTCCCGCGAGCGCACGCGTCAGTGGATGTCACGAGGATGGAAGGAGGGAGACGAGAAGGACGGAGGCCTGGCACCAAACCAGCCAGAGAAAATGGATCTCGGAGCTGGCGGCGGTGGCGCGCGGGAACGGGAGAGAAAATGGCCAAAGGTGGTGTGGTCAGCGGCAGCCACACTGCAGGGTGGCGTCATCCATTTTGCTTTTGCATCTCGCGTCCTGCTCGGAAAAAACCAATGGGAAGGGCCGCGGCGGTTGGATGTTTTCTGGGCTTGACATAAGAATTGGCAAATCCTGTCACGCGACCCCGACGCTCGCAAGTCCCGCCCCCTCCGTGGCTCGGTCAAGGGCACGTCCTGCCGTTGGCTCTTCCTTTTGCCCCATGTCCCCAGGGGTCGCCGCCGTTGGCGTTGGCGTGGGCGCTGGCGCTGGCATCCTGAACGACGTCGCCCACCCGAAAGGCTGGTGTCAAAAAAGCCCAAGATGGCTCGTCCATTATCACCCCTATTAAGGAATGCGATTCGCCTCCGTGACCCACCGGGCTGACAACCGGCCGAGACCCTGTTCGACACAACAGGCCGACAGGAGGGGTGGGGAGTGATAAGGCAGGAATTTCATTTGACCGAGTCCTGACATTGGCCCGGCGTGCCCGACCGAGATCGCGCCGCCCACCCCGGCTGACTTGAGCAGGGCGGGCAAGGATTGGCGGGAAGAGGTCGGTGTCTGACGCTCCTTTTCTGTTGGCTCTGCATATCTAAAAATTCACGCTTTATCTAGCGTTCCATTGGTTTTAAGCTGGCCGACAATGGCACCATCATCTCTCGATTTCTACAGCCTTAGCCAACGCAGCTGGTGGTTAGGTCCTTTGGATGGCGAGAATCTGTGCACCTATCTGAGACCGCAAGCAAGGCAGCATTAAAACAGATATCCAGACCCAGCAGGCCGGAGATATCGTTTGTCAATACCATTATGTCGTATTTCCCATGTCGCGACCCCGCAATTGTCTGTTATCAGGCACGCGAGAACAAACTCCACTACCACCCGCTCTCCCATGCAAACGGCGGGGTGTTGGAGCGTCGCTCGGAGCACAGGGAGCTCCTGGCTCGTGGCGCATTCGAGTCCTCTTCCCCCTCGAGGCGGACGCAGGAACCCCCAGCAGGCGGGACACGGGGCACTCACTGGCCAGCGCAGCGTGGTGCTGACGCCGCTGACTCGCGGGGCGGGGGAGAGTTTAATTCCCCCATTCCCCTAATCGAGGTTGCATGATGGCTGGGAAAGTGTTGTCGCGATGCTGCCTGCTGCCCGATTTTGATGTTTGTTGAGATGCGGCGATGGAGGTTGAAGGGGCTCAAAAAAAAAAAAAAATGCCATGCAACCCAAGAGATCTGGCCAAGACTGGAAGGCGTGGCGGACACAGCGTCCCTCTCAGACGCGAACGGTCAAGCTCTCTGGACATCGCGGCATTTGTTCTTGGAACCAAGAGTCTTGGGTGCGGCAGGCGCCGTGGCGCCTTCCTTCACAACAACCACCACCAATTAATTGCCCGAGGCAGGCGCGCCCGGCAGCCCATTGGACACTTGCTGTCAGCCATGCATCGGCTGCCAAAAACCGACCAGGGTGGTTTCGCTATCGACATGTGGGGAAGCTTGGCTCGTTTGAGTTAGGTCCATGTGGAGACTCTGGTCCAACTGCATCTTTCCTTTCCATGGCCGGTGCGCCCGGCGCCAGACTTTCCATGCCTGCATTTCGTTGCTACCTCCCCTTTCCTTATCGGGCTCGGTGATGAAAAGTGGACAAGCGCGTGAAGTAGACATCCGTTCCATCCTTGACACATGCCATGCTTCCAGGGATTCGTATTCCTGCCGTTTGGGCCGCAGCAGACGTACGCCCGTCGACGCTACCTGGCGCCCACTGCGGGCCAAAGAAATAGGTGGGCGGGCAAGATGGGACGAAGGTGCGCGTCCCTAACCGTCGTCCTCCGATTTACGAGGGAGTGAGCCTGGTGCTGGAAGTGAACAACCTGGACCGGTTGACTTGGCCAAAACATCCTCCATAGCAAACGGCAAGCAACGGGAGTATTGGGTCCAATAATGAGCTGCGCAACCAAGCAACCGGATCACAAAAGACCCCGGCTGCGCCTTCTTTTCCTCTTGCAGCGCTGACGCTTCCCGACTGGCCGCGCGCGCCGATCCCGCCTTGGTTGGTCTGGCCGCCTGCAGGTTGGGTGAGCGGGTCGGTGTTCTAGAAGGGAAGTTCCTCCAGCAGATTGCTCTTCCTGCTGCCGGTGGAACCTGCCCAAGACAGGCTGCGCTCACACGCTCCTTCCTTGCTGCGCGGCGAGCCGAGGATGTTTGTTGTTCCTCGCCTCCTTCGCACCTACACTCTCGCATACTCTCTCCTTTCACGCTCCCATCTTCCCTGCCCCGCCCCCCTGACACTCGCACCCCCCTGGCCTCCATTCGTTGCCCACCCCGTGCCTGCTGCTAATCTGTCGGGCCCCTCGAGTCAACGGCCAACTCGTTCGAGCGGCCGTCGTCCTCCAGTCAGAGACGGGATGGTAATCTGGCTGCGGGGCAGGGCCATGACAACGGCCCCCTGGTCTTCCCCGGTGCCATCCTAATGAATCCCTCCGCATTTTTTACATAAAAGAAACAGGACCCCGACCCTCCCTCCCTGCTCTGCTGGCCCGCGCCCTCCCTCTTCCTCCTCCTCATTCTCTCCTTTTCCCCAAGAGGACTCGCTCCTCCCCAGTCTCGCCGCTTCCCCGCGAGCACGTTTGGCTTGGCTTTACTCGCCCGCCTTTTTTTCCCCAGTTCTTTAGGTGGAATTTCCCACGCTTAATTTTCACTCTTGTTCTCCGATCGAGTTGCAGCCCACCAGCAATACACGTGGCTGTGACATCATTTGCACCTTTAATCGATCCACACCCCGGATTCACGAATAGCGCGCATCTGAGTACCCGCAACGGAGAGAGTCGTCGCCAAAATGTCTTCCAACGAGGAGATTGGCGTCGAGGCCAAGAAGCAGACGTCTCCGGACGCTGTTTCGAAGCCTGAGGCTGGCACGGTGGACTTCCGCCAGGAGGACTTCTGGACGCGCAACGGCCTCAGCCTGAAGTCGTTCCAGCGGAGGGAGTATGGCACCGGTCTCGTTGAGCTGGAGCAGAGCATGAAGGGCAGGCATCTGCACATGATTGCCATTGGTGAGCGGCTTCCCCGGGTCCTGTATATTCTGTTCGCGGCGCATCGCTGACCACTATCTGGACCAACAGGCGGCTCGATCGGTGCTGGTTTCTTCGTCGGTTCCGGTGGCGCGCTCGCCAGCGGCGTAAGTCCAAAAGCCCCCCCTCCGTCCCTTTGACGAAGCGCATACTGACGGTTCCTCTCTTCTTCAGGGCCCTGGAGCGCTTCTCGTCAACTTCCTGATTATCGGTGTCATGATGTTCAACGTCGTCTACGCCCTCGGCGAGATGGCCATCATGTACCCTGTTTCTGGCGGCTTCTACACCTACTCGAACCGGTTTATCGATCCTTCCTGGGGCTTTGCCATGGGCTGGAACTACGTCTTCCAATGGGCTATCGTCTTGCCGCTTGAGCTGACTGTTTGCGGTATCACGGTCTCGTACTGGAATGCGGACATTAGCGTCGGTGTTTGGATCGCCGTCTTCTGGGCTGCTATCCTGATCATCAATGTCTTTGGCACGCTTGGTTACGCCGAGGAGGAGTTCTGGTCTTCGGCCTTCAAGCTGATGGCGACCATCATCTTCCTCGTCATTGCCTTCGTCCTGGTGCTTGGCGGTGGTCCCAAGGACGGCCGCTACGGCAACTACTGGGGCGACCGCCTTTGGCACGAGGCCCCTCCCTTCAAGAACGGCTTCCGCGGCTTCTGCAGCGTTTTCGTCACCGCCGCCTTCGCCTTCAGCGGAACCGAGCTCGTCGGTCTGGCCGCTGCTGAGGCGCGCAACCCCGTCAAGGAGATGCCCGGCGCGATCAAGCAGGTCTTCTGGCGTATTACTCTGTAAGTCGCCTATTTTGGTGTCATTGTGCTGTTTTGCTGGTCGCCATGATTGGTGCAGTTGCTAATACCACGTCGCCGCAGGTTCTACATCCTTGGCCTCTTCTTCGTCGGCCTCCTGATTAGCGCCGACGACCCGCGCCTGATCGGTTCCAGCTCCCACGATGTCCACGCCTCTCCCTTCGTGCTCGTCGGAAAGTACGCTGGCCTCGCTGGCTTCGACCACTTCATGAACATTACGATTCTCGTTTCCGTCCTTTCCATTGGTGTTTCGGCTGTGTACGGTGGCTCCCGTACCCTGACGGCGCTGGCCCAGCAGGGTTACGCCCCCAAGATCTTCAGCTACATCGACCGCTCCGGCCGCCCCCTGTTCAGCGTGGGCATCATTATCATCTTCGGCCTTCTCGGCTTTATCAACATGAACGCCCAGGGTGAGGTTGTCTTCAACTGGCTGATCTCGCTCTCGTCCCTGGCTGCGCTTTTCACCTGGGGCTCGATCTGCCTGTCGCACATCCGGTTCCGCAAAGCGTGGGCCTACCACGGCCACACCCTGGACGAGATCCCGTTCAAGGCCATCGGCGGCATCTGGGGCTCCTACATCGGCTTCGCCATGTGCATCCTCGTGCTGGCGGCGCAGCTCTTCGCCGCCATCGCGCCTCCCCCCAAGGCCGGCAAGGAGCCCAAGATCGCCAGCGCCGAGGAGTTCTTCCAGGCCTACCTCGCCTTCTTCATCGTTATCTTCTTCTGGATAGTGGGATACCTCTGGAAGAGGCAGGGCTGGCTCAAGACGGAGCAGATCGACGTCGACTCGGGCCGCCGCGAGCTCCCCTGGGACGAGATCCACGCCTACCGTGCCGAGCTCGCGGCCATGCCCGCTTGGAAGCGTATCTGGCACACCGTCTTCATCTAATGGGGCTGCGTGTGCGAGGGGTGGGCGTGTGTGTATACCCTAGGGCAAGGGCGGCCTTTAAAACAGGGTTGTCTCATCTACGGAGGCAACCCAGGTACAGCTTGGCATCCCCCCGGCCGTGTATTTGTGGATTGGACACCTTTTCCTGTGATACCTCTGTCATATTCATAGTATCGTATTCATAGTAGCCGCATGCCAGTTTCTAAAATATTGTTTCATGTGTGCGACCGTTCTTTTCCTTCTGAAATCTCCTTGGCCCTACTGGTCCTCTCCAACTTTTGATGATTGTTGAATGGCGGAATGCCACGGAGCAAAGGGTGAAGTGCTACCTATTCCCATCGAAAGAACCCCTTCCGCTCGCACTCTGTCAACTTTATTTGCGGCAATTCTGCATTTATATCATAGACTCAAGCCGAAGTCAACCCACATGCATGTGCCATCCTATACGCAGTCTGCTGAAGTGTATCATCGGCGGCTTGGCATATGCTTATCTGCCTCCGAACCTTGCCTGGAATCGCACGTGTCCACTACCTACGGCGAGAATCTCCAGTGGGAAGGGGATAATGTGAAAGATGCAGACTAACTCCACGCTATGCTTCCCCTCCCCCTCGGCCATGTAGCATCTATCTAGGTACCTTTATCAGTCGTCGACCGTTATGCCACCATAATCGTCAAAAAGGCACGCCTCCAAATGCAACGGTCCATCGGCCCCTCAGCCAGCTGAGATAGATGGATGAATCGTCGAAACGCCGCTACCCTCAATGACAAAACTCCTTTCCCGCATACACACCCTCTCTCTCTTGTACCTCCCTTGCCAGCTAGCTCTGCCCGGCCGCCCGCTGCTGCTGCCTCCACAGGCGCTTGAGCACCTCTGCGTTCTTGCGGACGATGGCGTCGGCGTCGTCGCGCGCCGACGTCCGGAACTTGCTGCTGAAGTACTGGTGGGGCGACGGCGACGGCGAGGAGGAGGGGTTGCCGCCGGAGGAAGAGGAGGAGGAGGCGGCGTCGGCCATGTGGCTGGCCCAGCTCGGGGCCATCTCGACGCGGCCGCCGATGCCGGCCGCGAAGCTGGGGAGCAGGCCTTGGTGGGCTTCTGGGTCGTCTTGGGATCCTGGGTTTGAGGGGTGTGTTGAGGACACGGTAAGCTTATTTGTGGTATGGTAGAGGGGGTTGGAGGGATTAGGGCTTGGGAAGGTGAGTGGGTGGTGTTGTTATTAGACGGAAATTTAGGGAGTGGGATCGGGTTTGCTGTGGGTGGCTTTTATGACAGTGGCTTTACGCGCCTTGCTGTCGTACTCGTGATACAACATGGTCGAGGGACCGCAAAACCCGCGATGGGAGGAAAGGAGACAACAAGAGGGGAAAGATGTATTACCATAACGTGGTGGAAATGCTGGACCCCCGGCCCGTCCCCTGGCGACATAGGACTCGACGAGCACCTGGACGAGGGCGTCTGCCGACGCGCCTCCAGCGCGGTGGGCGGCGTGGGCCAGCACGCTGGCGCACATGGCGTCGCCGAGCCCGAGGAACTCGCAGATGGCGCGCTGGTCGGCCGGGCGGGGCAGCCGCATCCCCGCGTGGTAGACCGGGTTCCCGTCCCGGTCCGTCCGCGTGTCGGCCGGCAGCATCGGGAAGTCCGGGTGTCGACTCCCGCCGCCGCCGTCGAGGCTTCCGTCCATGATCAATATCGACCGGAGGTGCATTGGGTTTTGTTTTCCCACCCTCCTCTTTTGCTTGTCGCCTTTTCCTTGTTTTGTCCCCCTCCTCTCTTGCCACCGGGCTTTTTTTTTCCGTGGTGACAACGGTGCGGTGGGTGAGATTCGGGTGTTGGATAGCCGAAAGGGGAAAAGCTCTGGATCGACAGGCGTGGTGTACAGACTCGGGTGCTTCTGCTCGCACTGGGGTAGCGATCTTGTAAGATCCAAGCGATGCTGACCCGTCTTGGAGCTTGGCTCTTTTAGAGTCGCAGTCGCAAACAGATCCGGCAGAACGTTTTCTTGCCGTTTGCCCCAGGGGCCCCGACGGGCTTACCGGAGCCCCTATATAATAAGGGGGTGGATGTGCCTCTCATGCTCTGGGAGGATGCTGGCTGCGGGGACACAAGAGTAAGGAAACCGGGGCCTGCACGGGGTTGACAATCCATTTTTTCGTCGGCCGCAAACTAGTCTCCATCCCCCGTATTTTTTGGGGGGGTTGAAACGGACCCGAATGGGTGGTCGTTTGGGGGGCAAATTTGCCCGGATTCCAGTGGGATGGGACAGCCTTTCCGGCTAAGACGCGAGCTGCGGGCGTGGCCAGGGTTTTTCTTCCAGGGCAAGGTTCTGGGGGTTTGCAAAACACGTCAACTTGATGTTATCAGCGGGCTCATTTTTTGCCGTCTTTCTTCTTTTCTTCTTCTTCTCTTATCCTTTAGCCTTTGGATCAAGCTAACACCCGTCGTCCAGTCTCGCCAAACGCGCGTCTTCAGCGGCCGAGTGGGCAAATTTTCCCACAGCAGCAACCAATAACGGATGGATAACATGCAGTGCCGCCGCATTGCGACCCTCACCTTCAAGTGCCCCGTCTACATCAAATGTCTTCCCTAAAAGCAGGAATCTGAACTCCTCCTCGCAGCTGCGGTGTGCGTAGCAACGCGCATGCACGACCGATCCACGAGGAAGCAGTTTCCCCGTCACGAGATATGGGGGCAGGATGGGGCCATCGCATTTTTCACCCAGCTGAATTCCGTGCTCCCATCAAATGATTTTCCCTGGCTGCGTAATGTGCTTACTCCGGGGCCCGTCGCGAGGCGGCGGCACGCACGCCCTTCTTTGGAGTGACAATGGACGGCTGGGCTGGCTGGCTTGACGTCGTGCTTCGGAGGCAGGGTCTGGTGGGCTTGTGCGAGGGAACGTCGCCCGCCCCCCAACGGCCGCTCTATAGCCGAGCCTTCGTCTCTGTGGAGCTAATCACCCGTGCCTATGATAAGATCTCGTCCTGCGTGTTTGAGATCAAATGAAGCGTGGCGCTGTGGCAGTGTGCCGTGCAACGTGGGACATCCATCGACCTTCCCGCCCGTGCTGCCGTGCTATTGGCGCTGGCTATGTGGTTTGGTCTTGGGTGTCAATACATGGTGCGGCATCTTTGCCAAATCAGCACAGAGCCATGTCACATCCCCGTCAATATCGCACGTAACGCGTTTGGGGGCGGAAGCGCCGGAAGCCCGCTCTCCCAGACGCAAGCACGGCGGCCGGGGTCCTAGAACGGCCCGCGCCAGGCCGAATGGGAAAGATCTGGGTGTGCTCGGGGCAGCTGAACGAATATTTGCCCGGTATTTAAGCCCATATAGTGGTGGGGTAGGTTGCCTTCTTCTTGGCGGACGGAGACATGGTGCATGGCAATATGGCAGGGTGGCATAATTAACATTGACTATGCTGCTGACTGGACTGCCATTCGACGCTCAAATCTGTCCGCAGTTCGCACTTAGCCTGGAGACACCATCAAGGAAAAAAAAAAATGGAGACGCGGATGATGCCCTCGATGGTCATCGGTGTAAATCGCAGCGGGGCCGGAGACAAATCGAGGAGCGGTGAGTAGTCCCCAGTAGTCCCCATGATATCCGCTGGTGACTTGATAAGCTCGCTACGAGAAAGTTAAAAAAAAAAAAAGAAGAGCCGGGAGATCGGGAAAAGTGTTGAAGTGAGCAAAAGCACCAGACAAACCCCTCCCTTCCTCGCCGGCACCTGTCTTGGTTGCTCGAGTGGACAAAATCAGGCGGAGCCTATGGGCCAGACACCCACCAGGCCCTGGCCCAGCACTCGTCACATCCGCGGTTGCCAGTCCTCCTACACTCTGGAAGGCATGAACTTGATCGACAACTGCCGTGCTATCTGGCGGCCTGGGGACACTGTACCCGTGGGCGGATTTGAGCCCATCTGGTTGGCCACGGCATCGCAGGCAGCAGCAGTCAGCGTCATGTGGGGGAGAGGATTGGACGGGTAAACAGGGCAAAAATCCAGGCAAGCAAGTGTTGATGGTGGGGAGAGCACCACTTGCCTGCCTGGTATTTCTGACGTTTCCCGTTCCTGGGAAAAAGAGGAGCGGCTGCCTGCCTACCCACTCTGTCTCATGCGAGGCAGGTTACCGAGGGAGCGGTTGCATTGTGGGCAAAATCCTTGGGTCTGTTCCCACTCGCTCCATGCAGGTCTCGGCGAGGGCGAGCGTTGGCCTCATGGGCAGGGGTGTTCGCGATCCACCTGCAGTTGAGGGCCATCAATCCATTGACGCAACAAAGGGCACTGGTATCCAACCAAACTCTGGGGGTTTTCGGTGAATTCAAGGCGGGAGATATTGCCCGCGGTGATAATGATCTCGTCTACCATGGTTGGTAAGTTAACGATATTGGTCTAATTGGAGGGAGGACGGATGTATGCAGAAAATGGAATGCTTGGTCGGAGATAGATTAAAAGCACTGCGGGCGCGATGCTGTGGGGGGTCATGAAGCGTGTCCGCATTTAACCCCCGCCAAGGAGACGACCAGAGTAAAAGCTACCGCTCTGATTTGCCTCCTCTCCACAGACGCGGGACAGAGGCCCCATGCATGGCAAAGAGCGAGCTGGGCTCCAGCAATTGGTGGCCTGACTGCGGATACCATCATAGAGTCTAAACACACCGAGGCGATGCCCAGGGCGGAGTAGTGCGTGGAACCTCTCTCTCAGGCTGAATTAACCCAGGAGGCCGGACTGAACCAGCTCGACCCAAAAGTCGTCCTCGTTTCGGACGATTATGGTGCGCCCTCCCTTTGTGTCACATCGGAGCGTGTTGTCCTCGAAGTACACCAACACTCCGCCCTTGCCGTCGCCTCGCGATGTGATCCTGTAAAGGGGCCCCTTGGAATGGACTTTGGTGCGCTCGGGTATGAATTGCAGATCGTGCGCATGACACCAGCTGTCCTCCACCTCTTGCCTAATGGTGGCGGGCTGTGGTTCCGCAGGTGCAGGCGCGGCGGGCGGCGGCGCCTCTTTGCGAACTGGCGTCTGAGACTGGGAAGAGGGCGAGTTTTTCCTCGACGAGACCGCCAGTGCCGGACCGCGTTCGGGGGGCGGAAGTTCGGTTCGGTCGTCGAGGGTACTAGCGAGCTCCATTGTCTGGATGCCCTTCTCGAATTCAGCCGTGATGGACGCGTTGTCTTTTAGCCCCGTGGGCATGGAGTCCCGCCACGGCTCCAGCCACGTGAGGATCTCGTCCATTCCGAAGACCTCGGCGGTGCACATGCGGTAGAGCCACTCGTGCCACTTGGGGAAGAATTCGGCCACGAGGACCTCGGCGAGAGCAGATGGGGACACAACGCCGAGCCAGTCGAAAATTCCCGTTAGGATGGGGTCGTTGGTCGATACTGCGTCAACGCCCAACTTCTCGCGCAAGTACCGCGCCATGCTGGGCAGCACATGGCTCATGACTAGAGGCCGCCACTGGTCGTCTCTGCGCGACGGGCGCAAGACGTCCTTCCATTTTACCAAGCCGGGCACGACGCCGCGGTCGAACTCCCAAACGTCGATGAGCTGCCGGAACTTGCGCTTGACGTCGGCGACGAGGCCCGTAGAGGCCCTGGGGTCCAGGTGACGCGCGGGCAAGTGCTGCAGCCAGGGGAAGAGCCAGACGTGGGGCAGAGTCTGGTGGTGCTTGCGCCTCTTGGGCTCCAACTTGGCGATGGCCTCGTCCAGCCTGCGGATAATGTCCTGCTCCAGGAGCTGGCTGCGCACGAAGGATGGCAGGAGAGGGGTCCACGTTTCGAAGAGCGCGAGCATGTGGTCAGACTCGCGGACGTTCCACTCGCGCACTGCGCGTGCTACGTGCGGCAGCCACAGCTTGTACATCATGGTCTCATACGGCGTTGCCGCTGGTCGTCGGCGGTGGTGCGACTGTCTGGAGAGGGTCGAGTGGTCGCGTAGATGTTGGATGCCGAGCAGCTCTCTAATGGAGCCCAGGTCCGAGGCATAACGGGCGCCCGTGTCCTCCAGAGGATCCCATGTTTGCATGATCTCTCTGAAAACCGGGTGGAGAGCCGCAACGGCCGTTGGTGCCAGTTGATCCACCAGGGACTCGCGAGACGACTCGGGGATTGCGACGATGGTCGCCTTGAGGATGGTGATAACGCGGTTCCACCGGTAAGTGGCATCGGTTCGATCCTCGCTCGAGAGCGAAACGAGGCTGAGCTGGTCGGCGATAGACTTGTATCCCGCCATGTCGCGCTCGAGCTCCTCCAGCTCTTGCCTCTCCTGTTGTAGCTGCAGCTCCGCGTAAGCCTTACGCTCCTGCAGGCTCTGCCACTCCTCCACGATGGCCAAGAACTGGTTCTGCGCTCGCCTGGCAAGCTTCCTCGATTCAGCCTGTTCAGTCGTCTCGGTGGCGTTTGCATTGGCTGTGGCCCCTGTCGGGGTCATCAGGCCAGACGAGGTGGTGAGCAGTTTCCTGCCCGGGCCGGTCAAGTCTAGGATCGGGGTGAAGGCGTCGGGGATGTTGAGACCCGGTGCGGCCTTCTTGACTTCGTCCATGGTCATGTATTTCGGCTTTTGACGCTTGGGTGTGCTGGCGCCGCTCGCGGGAGTACTTCCCGTCCCGCCACCAAGCATCTTCTTCTTGCGGGCTGCCTTGCGCTTCTTCTCTTCTTCATCAGAGTCGACCACAACCTCGCCGCGGAGCTTCGCTTGGCGTTTCTCCTCCTGACGCTCGGATTCTGTCTTCTCCTTTACCACGCCCAGACCAGCCCGCTGCGGCCGTAGGTTTGCCTCGATGATGACGCTGCGACCTTGGCCCTCCTTACCCAGGCCGGATCCCTCCTTGTAGCCCATCTTGGCCATCATCCTGGCGCCGAACGAGTTGGGGTTTATCCCACCGCCTGCCGCGCCCTTTCCGCCTTTCTTTCCCTTGGCCGCCGAGAAGGCGCTTGGCCGGGAGACCACAGCAGGAGGTTCCTCGTTGTCCTGGACTTTGAGTTCTGGCATGAACGACGACGTGGGGACGAAGCCGCGGCCCAGGGGGTTATTTGAGTTGAATCCATTCTTCTGGGCGGGCTGCTTGCCAAATGTTTGTGTCGGTTTATTGCCGGCAGACCAGCCAAAGCCCTGCGCCACCCGCTGGGCGGCGAAACCCAGGCCGAGGCCAGCCGCGGGCGCATCGTCGTCCTGATCGTCGGCATCTTCCTCATCATCATCCGCCCTTGGCCGCATGGTGCCTAAGCCTGCGTATTCGTTTACGTCTTCGTCGTCCTCGTCTTCGCCATTCTCCTCGCCCTTCTTGTTGCTGCTGGACGAGACGAAGGCTACGCCCCTGTTGCGGAGGTTCTTGTGCTTCCAGCGGCTGCCGGGGCCATCGTCCTCGCTCTCGGAGCCAAATATGCCCAGCGCAGCGCTCTCCTTGGCGTCGCGGCCCGTCCTCCGGCGCTTCCGCGGGTTGTGATCGAGAAACTCGTCGGCGCCGGGGTTCGCGGATGGGATTTGGAAGTCGTCCTCGTCGTCCGAGTCCGAGTCTGACGACGAGTACTGTGCGGCGGCGGTTTTGTTCAGCTTCGATGGGTCAAACGAGATTCCGCCCATGCGATCCATCGTCGAGGTCGGCCAGGGTTGCAGCCGTGCCTGAAAGCGGATTGGGCTGTGGATTCGGGGGTTGTCGCGGCGGCGATTTTGGTGATGTGCTGGTTGAGGCTCGAAACTCGCCTGTCTTGCCAGTCGCCAAAAATCAACAGGGGATGACGCGACGGGAGGTGGGGCTGGCAGAAAAAGCCGGGACAGGCCTATGAATGGCGGGTACGACAATGCAGCACAGGGAAGGCAGATATAAAACCACATGCACCTGAGATTTCTAGAGATAGAGAAAAACCACCCAAGATCTGGAAATTGATGCGCCCAAGAAATGAATTGCTTCGTGTTTTTGGTTCGCCCTAATTGCGCCGTCGTTTTTTGCCTTCATCTTCCACGGTTGACTTGGGACTTGGGAGGGGAACATGGGAGCTTGAGGTAATCGACTCGCTTCGCCACGCGGGCCGGCAGACACTGACCACGGGAAAAAGGGAGAAGAAAAAAAAGAACCTCTGGACACAACCACTTAAAATAGTTGTTTCTCAACAAAACCAGTGCAACGAACACAGCCGGCATTTTGGTGGTGCTGGTGGTGTAGGTGTCGCAACTCGTATAAGTTATGCAGCGGTGACTTGGTAATTGCCCATGCCCGGGCCGTTTTGGGACTCCGGAAGATTGAAACTTCACCGATTCCACGGACAAGCACACGTTTACTAGCTGAAAATGCGGACATCGTCGGGCCCGGACTTTATTGGCGCCGTTGATGGATAACCGCGCGGTGCGTGTCTCCGGGACGGGGAAGCAACTCTCTAATCTATCGTGCCGCAAACAGTTGGCGTGCACGTGCACTGACTCCAGTGTGCACGTGATACTGACACTTGACCTTCAATTCAGTTTTGTTTGCACGGCTTCTTCTCGCCGCGTTACAACCACCCGCCGCGTCGTCAAGACGGGGACGAGCGGGCGATTACAACAATCTGACCCCTTGCTTTGCCTACCTTTGCCCTAATCTTGTTTGCATCGACCGAGGTGCGACTCATTTTCCAGAACAGCGAGCGTCTTTCGCAGCAGCCTAGCTCGTCTGACATGCAGATGGGCCCGCAGAGCTGAACCGGGTCCTGGCCACTGACGATGGCGTCCGAGGAGTTCGACCTGATTTCCAGCCTGGAGGCCAATCTGACGTCTGACTCCATCATCCTGGCCACCGTTTTTATCTTCTGTCGTGCCAGCGCACCCTGAGCTTAATGGTATTCTCAATATTCCCCGAAGCGGCACAGCCTACCAAAAGGATGGTCAACTTCCCATGAGCAAGAAACTCCGCAGCACAGCCATGTTGCTTGTCGCTCCTTTGCGTGCTGTGGGTGTGTGTGCTTCGTTACATTGGCCAACTGCCGGGCCTGTCGATCTCAAGCCCCAACGGTCCCATTTCCGGGGCAAGGGGAGGAAGCCAGCAATGGTCCTGCAGGCATCCGACCTCACGCTGCGATATTGACAGCTTCCTTCCGAGTAAGGTTCTCTCCTCTCGCTGACGCCTGCTATTTCGCATTTTTTGCTCCATCCTGGTTGGAATTTGCACCTGCGATGGCTCGTCTTGTTTATCCTCGGCGTTTTGGCCAGCCGTTCGCAGCCCACACACCCTCTCCCACCTGCACCAAGCAGGTCGGACCCTGTCAGCGACGCAAATGTGTGCATCATGTTCGAGGCGGCTCACCGACTTCAGCCTTACCCACACTTGGATGATCCATCCCGTATCGCGCCTCCATGCGCGCTGTGGACCGACTGCAAGGATGCTCCAAAAATACGACCCTGGCTGCCGATCCCACGTCTCTGCGACCCTCCTTTGCGACCTCGTTCCCGGACCTTTGGTTCGTGTTCCCAACGAATCTGGGTCTTCCCTCGTCGGCGCCGTCCCGCCCGGGATGTATCGCTCGTGAGAGCCCTGGATGGTACGTGAGCTGACGCCCATTCCCCCATGACTGGTCTTGCGTTTCCAAAACCGTTGCTACCTGGCATCTAATCTGCGATCTCGTCCCCAGGCTGCGATCCCAAAACGACAGTCCCTCGCGTGTGCCATCTTCTAGTGCCATGCAGCCACGCTCCTTCGAGCGTATGCGCCACCGTAACTGCTGCTGAGCCCTGGCTGTGCTCTGGGGTTTTGCGGGTCTCTGCTGGACATGCCGGGCCAGTGCCCAACAGCTCTTGATTGACGCCGGACTTCTCCATGGGTCGTTTGTCGGCTGCCGGGGCTCACATCATACCAAGCACCATCGTGCCATGCGTCCTCGCCCTTGCAGGCGCCTGGCTATCATCAACATGCAGTGGCTCTCAGCTGTGTGCAGACGGGTTCCCAGAGCCGCTGAGGTTTTCCAGGCACCGGCCTCAGCCGAGCAAGATGCCTCCTGTCCTGGAAACAACCCCGTTCTCGGACGACCCGCAAGATGAGCACCAAGCCATCCTAACCCGAGGCAGATTCTACGCTGAGCCACTTGCACCCGGGAGAGATCGTTCGATAGAATCCGATTCATCTGTCACGATTGTGAGATATCCTTCGAATCTGCACGGCGCTAAAATGACCATGGGATGCGGGAGCAGGAAGTTCTGCTGACGTCGTTTCCCTCGCCAAGGGAGGACTCCATCAGGATGCAATCAGGCCAGTTACCGACCAGTGTCAGCCCTGAGCCACCAGGCCCCTCTTGGTGACCGCCTCGAGTTGGTCCTGCGCTGCATCACGAGCTAGGCAGCCATAGCCTCTTCCATTTCTATAAAGATGATCTTCGTCCGCCCGTTTCGCATCGATTCGCTTCCGAGATCACCATCATCACTCCATTCATTCGCTGTATCTTCAAGATGAAGTTTCTAGCTGTCTCCCTTTTCGCCCTTGTCTGCGGCTCTGCAGCTCTGGCCACTCCCGTGAACTCTTCGGTGTCGGCGTCGTCAGGCCAGTATCACCCCAAGCCACACCATCCACAACATCCACACCAACCACCACACCCGGGCTGCAAGAATGGGCCCAGGTCTAGGAACTGCTGGGGCAAGCACTCGATTGACACAAACTACTACGAGACCGCCCCGGATACCGGCGTGACCCGCGAATACTGGCTCTCGGTGGAGGAGGGGATTTGCAACAACGACGGGTACAAGCGTTACTGCCAGACCTTCAACGGGTCCTTCCCCGGACCCCTGATCTGGGCCAACTGGGGCGACAACCTCGTCATCCACGTCACCAACAACATGAAAACCAACGGCACTTCGATCCACTGGCATGGTCTACACCAGAGGGGCTCCGTCGAGTACGACGGGGTGCCTGGTGTCACTCAATGTCCCATTGCCCCTGGGAAGAGCCTCACGTATAAATTCAGGGTCACCCAGTACGGCACGACCTGGTACCACAGCCACTTCTCGCTGCAGTACGCTGAGGGGCTGTTCGGACCCATGATTTTCTATGGCCCCACGACCGCCAACTATGATGAGGACCTCGGCACCCTCTTCCTTCAAGACTGGGGTCATGACACGGTCTGGCACGGCTGGGACAACGTAGCAAGCAAGGGCGCGGGCCCACTACCGGCAAACGGCCTCATCAATGGCACGAACACCTTCGACTGCAAGAACACCACCGACACCAAGTGCGTCGGCGGCGGCAAGAAGTTCTCGGCCAACTTCAAGAAGGGCAAGAAGCACCTTATCCGCATCATCAACAACTCGGCCGATGCCCACTTCCAATTTTCCATCGATGGGCATGAACTTACCGTCGTCGCCAACGACCTTGTCCCCATCAAGCCGTACAAGACCAAGAGCGTGAAGATCAGCATTGGCCAGCGCTACGACGTCATCGTCGAGGCCAACGCCAAGCCCGGAGACTACTGGCTCCGCAGCGGTATGAGCTGCGTGCCCGACGACCAGGGCGAGCTGAGGAAGCGCGTCACGGGCATCATCCGCTACGACAAGAAGAGCAAGGCCGACCCCAAGACGACTTCGGACGTTGTCGTCGACGAGACCTGCTCAGACGAGGCCCTTGACAAGTTGGTGCCCCACCTCGCGCTGGACGTCACGCAGACTTCCGAGATCGTGAGGACCGACCTTGGCGTCAGGCCCACCGGCAACCCGGCCGAGGGCCAGAATTGGTTCCAGTGGACGCTGAACAACAGCAGCCTCGTCCTCGACTGGCATGACCCCACGCTTGAGAGGATCTTTGACCAACAGTCCATCTTCCCTACCGAGTACAACGTGATCAAGGCAGAGGTCAGTATTGCAAACTATTCCCAATTCCATCCTCTTGTAATCTTGATACTGACATCGATCGTACAGCCCGCCAACTATGGCCCCAGCAAGCAATGGTTCACGTTGGTGATTCAGAGTAACGACATCCCGTATGTTCTCCCCACCTCCCCAAGCCAATGCCATCGTATGACGCGCAAGTACTAACCCCTCTCCACAGCCTCTCCCACCCCATCCACCTGCACGGCCACGACTTCTGGCTCCTGTCGCAGAGCAAGGACAAGTGGGACGGCACGGCCCGGGGCTTCAACACCAAGAACCCGGTGCGGCGCGACACGGCCATGCTCCCCGAAAAGGGCCACCTCGCTATCGCCTTCCAGCTCGACAACCCAGGCGCCTGGCTCGTGCACTGCCACATCGCCTGGCACGCCGGCCAGGGCCTGTCGCTCGAGTTTGTCGAGTCGCAGGACCGCATCGCGCTCGGCATGCCCGACCACCACGTCTTCAGGCAGACGTGCCGCGAATGGGACGCCGTCAAGGACAGGATGCCGTTCCCGCAACACGATTCTGGTATTTGATCGACAGTAGTGTTTTGTTTTTGTTTGTCTTTCGCTCTCCTACGCTGTCTTTGTCAACTTTCTTTCGCTGTCGAGCATCTACAGGCGTCCTGTGCCATATCTCTCCTTCTCCTTCTGCATGTATGGCTGCATCTGGGATTTGCATTAGTTTTTGGGGACCGGGTACGCATTGCATTGGAGGCATGGAGTTTGGGCTTGGCTCTGGGCTGGGTTTTGTGTGCATGCAGCGTGATTACGGATGAGCACGTCTCGGACTAGCATATTCTAGAATGGCAATCACAAGTCAAAGTTAATAACGAGCTTCCTACATATACGCTTGTATGCCATGAGCTTGCGCTGGCAGCATCTCTTCTTCCCAATCCAGTCCGCACTAACAACTCCCAGCCTTTTATATCACCTTTCCCCGTTCCATCATCTCCTTTACCGCATCCGCTTACCGTGCCTGTTGGACGCCAGACGCCGCGCTTGCCATCATCCCCCTCCATCTTGTCCACTGCGGGGATCTTCGAGGAAACTGCCTCCCTCAGTACACATACCGCTGCTGCGGCGCCTCACCGTCCCTGCTGGCCTCGTCGAGCTGCCCGTTCAGCCTGATGAGCCAGGCGCGCATGGCCCAAGCGCAGACGATGCTGGCCGCAGCAAAGGCCGCCATGGCCGAGAAGCCAAAGACGTAACGCGGCTCGTGCTCGTGGGGCCACAGGAAGGCGCCGTAGATGGCGGCGACGCTGGCCGAGACGTTGACGACGGCGTAGGCGACGGCGCGCTTCTCGGGCGTCTGCGACAGCGTGCTGCCGACCCAGCCCAGGATGATGGGCCCCACCGCGTAGGCGCCCGTCGCGTAGACGAATGTGGAGGCGTACCGCACGGGGACGACGTCGGAGCCCAGCGCCATGCCGAAGCCGACGATGGCCAAGGCCAAGCCCCCGGTGACGTGCCAGGTGCGGTCGCGCAGGCGGCCGCTGGACCAGCCGAGCAGGATGCTGACGACGCCCGAGACGAGGTAGGGGGGCGCGGTGAGGAGTAAGGAGCCGACGGCGTCGGGGGCGAAGTGGGTCGCGCGCACGATGGAGGGGAAGAAGTTGTTGAAGGTACAGGCTGACACGTGCATGTTCTGCATGAGGCAGAAGAGCCACGTGCGCGGGTCGCGGCCGGCCCGGCGCAGCCCGTCAAAGACGGAGACAGGGCGCTCTTGGGTGGTGGCGGGGGTGGTGGCGATGACGCGGTCGCGGGCGACGCGCTGCACGGCCAGGGCGCGCTCCTCGGTCGTCAGCCAGCGCGTGCGCTCGGGCGAGTCCGGGAGCAGCCAGAAGCCGAGGAGGGCGACGGCGGCGGTGACGGAGGCCTCGATGATGAAGAGCCAGCGCCACCCGGAGAGGTGGAGGGCGCCGTGCATGGTCTTGAAGATGCCCGCCGCGAAGAGGCCGGCGCAGCCGGAGCTGAGGATCTGGCCCATGTACATGAGGGCGATGCGGACCGCGAGCTCCTCCTTGGTGTAGAAGGAGGAGAGCAGGTAGAGGGCGCCTGGGTAGAAGGGCTGGCGATGGTAGTCGATGCCTAGGATTAGTTTGCGCCGGGATCGTGCTTGGGAGGTTTGTGTGTGGTCCGGAACGTACCGCCTCGACGAAGCCCAGGAAGAACCGACAGGTGGCGAGGCTCTTGCCCTCCCTTACTGCAGCAGTTATTCCGGACAGGCCAGCCCAGCCTAGCATGCAACCCGATAGATACCTGGACGGGCGGACTCTGGTGATGAACATGTTGGATGGGACTACAGAGGGACAATACGGAGTTAGCACCGGTGATTTCGGAGATATTCAGGAGCATGGCACGTACTCTGCATCAACAGGTAGCCGATAAAGAAAACGGAGATGGAGACATTGTAGTCCCAGCCATGCAGACCCAGGTCCTCTTCCAGGGTGTTGAGCCTTGCGTGGGGCAGTGCATTGCGGTCAATGTGGTTCATGAAGTACATGAGGAAGAGGATAGGCTAATCCAAGGCGAGCAAGTCAGTAGTCGGCCCTAGAACTTCGGAGCAGAGGGTCAAGAAGACGGACCAGTACGTTGCGGTCCAGCTTATGGACCAGGGACCCTTCCTGCTCCGCCAACTTCTCCACATCGATGGCAGCCTGTCCGGCCTCGATGACAGCCGGCTCCGTGGATGTCTTTAGCTCATCGGTGGGGCTTTTGGATGCGTACTCCATGTTGAGGCTCGTCGGCAAAATTCCGAAATTTATCTCCGTTCGGCTGGCCAGGGGCTGGGGCGATCTCCTGATGGACTAGATATCTCTTGTATGTTGACCCGGCTGTCCTCCCCGTTTCCCCTCGAGCCTTTCCCGTGTTGGTGCTACTTTTCACGGGAACGGGGGACTGGGGAGAGAGCAAGTCCGGAGGGATGTAGAGCAGTCCATGATGCCTTAAAAGCACCACAGGGTTTGGTTTCGTCACATACGTGCCTAGCCAACCTCTAGTTGAGTTTGCGCCACTGTATCTCGAGAGGAGGGGCCCCAGCGCGACGGGAGTCTGGTTCTGACCTCGTGCAGGGAACAGGGTTCGGCACACAAATACCAATGAACTCTATGCGTGGCAACGTAAAGGACCTTTCCGCCTGCGCCCAGCCACACGTTGTGTCGGATAGAGCCAACCATCGGGGCATACGACGCCTAGCTGTTGACCACACAGGAACAAAACGGACATAATTACGTTGTCCCAATATGCTCTTATCTAGGTTCTGACGCCGTTGGCTGTGTTGATTGTGGGCGGAGAGATTAACGCGGACCTGTTGCTGACGGCCTACCTAGCGCAATACGATGATCAAATATCATCAAATTGCATGTGTTGTTTGATGCAAGCCGGATCAGGCAGCATTTCGGCGGCTGGCCAGCCTCGAGACGGGAGAAGGTTGCTCCTTGGGCGAGAGGCTCGGTGGCATGGAGGTCGTTGCGAGCGTCAACCTAGGCTGCCTCGCGGCGCTGCTGCTGCCAAGAATGGTCGATCGCATTTTGAGGGTATCCCGTTGGATCGTGGGGACATAGGGCTGAATCTACAGCTTTTTCCCCAGCCTATGTCTACAAACTAGGGGCGAAGCTTCCAGTCTCTCGGGCTGACCGTTGTTCCCCTTGAGCTTGTCACGATTGCCAAGACGGGCGAATGAAGCTTGGCTTTCTAGAAACGTGGAGGGGGCTGTGTCGAGGGCGCGGTAGTAAAGTTCCTATGGAAGTCATGACGACCTACAGGAAAACCGCCAGGCAGATCCAGTAGACTCTGTGAGCCACTAGTTTGATCGATGGAGATGGAAAGGAAGAGATCCTACCCGCGCGTTCGTGTTTTCCGCGCGCTCCCTCCTGATTCCAAGACCAACGTTCGCCCGTAATGTTCTGCCGCCAAAAACACACAAAGCGATATCAAGCCTCAGTAGGCTTGTTACGGCCTGGCTGTGGCGGCGTACGGATAAGGGAATATAGGTGAGCGTGCAGTAATTTACCAAGGGCGGGAGTTCGGTGGCGGTGTTTGAGGAGAAGCTTTTAAGCGCCATCTACGCCAGCGTTCGAGGTTCCAGCGGAGCGCGGCAGCAGATGTCTTGGGCGTCATGGGGAGAGACTGGATGTTGCTCCAGTTCTTCGCGCATACCCGCCTGCCACCGCCCAATCACAGGCCAAAAGCCTAGCACGTTGCCAGAACTCCCCTTGCCAACCGCCGATTCTCTGGTCAGCACATGCAAGAGATGCCAGACTTCACTTTATGACATCACCAGCTAGCGACAGATGTTGTCTAGGCCCACCATGCCCGCTCGTGTTGTTCTTCTCAAGCCCGGCCGAGGGGCCTTGCAGATGCGGGCACCCCCTCCCCAAGAAGCTCCTCGCGGTACTCTGCATAAAGCCGTGGGCTTGGCTTCCGAAGGCCGAGACTCCCGAACGCCCAATCATAGCGGGGGTATTTGTCCACGCCGTTGTGCGGCGCGGTGATGTGGCCGGGGAGGAGCAAAAAGAAGCCATTGGCCTCTGCCACTATCCCCGCTTTGCTCTCCCAGGGTGGTATCCCTGATTTGCGGATGGACTGTAGCATCCCCAGTAACGTATAGCCTGAAAGGACGGAGTAATAACACGGGATGCCGCTTAAGCTGCGGGATCAGGCTCATAAATGTCACGATGGAAACGGCTGTGCTCTGGCAGTTTGATCGCTCGATCCCGTCCCTTAGCGATAGTACCAGTCACCTAATAGAGCAGTGCCAACATACCTCGCAACATCACCCATACATCCAGGCACAAGGATGAGGGCCGAAGTGCTCCTCGTGAGCCTGGGGGCTAGCTGTTCGCTCGCGTCGTACACGGGCAACATCAACTACTTCTCGCCCTCCCTGCACCACCCCGGCCTCGGCGTGTCCATCCGCAAGGTGGCGGCGCGGCACTACGCAAACTCGCCATGGGACCCCAGGACGTTGAACTTCACGCACGGCGTCGCCTCGGGCGACCCCTACCAGGACAGCGTCATTCTGTGGACGCGAGCGGCGCCGATAGGTAGCGACAACGATGACAGTAACGTCACGGTGTCCGGGCTCGTAGCTCTCTACAGCCACGAGACCGAGAAGTACGTCAAGGCCAGCGCCGCGCCTGTTTGCCTGCAGTGGAGCATCTCCGAGTCGAAAGACCTCGCGCCCCCTGCGGACTCGGGCACTGCCTACACTAGTTCTGATATTGACTACACTGTCAAGGTAGGTTGGGGGAAGGCTTTGTAGTCCGGGTAAATCAGCGATATAGGCGAGATGGTAACACACTGGGCAGGTCGAGGCGAAGAACCTCAAACCGTTTACCACATACTGTAAGTAGCTGGCCTAAACTCTCTCTTGATGAGGAGCCTGCGGGATCTCGAGAGCTGACAGAGGATGTAGGGTACCAGTTCAACATCTGCAACTCGGAAGTCAGGTCTCCCCTGGGAAGGACCAAGACGCTCCCAGCCAAGGGGAGCAAGGACGTGTCCAGCATAAAGCTGGCAGTCTACTCATGCAGCAACTATCCGTTTGGATTCTTCAATGCCTACGGCAACGTCGTCAACAAGGACTCGGTCGACTTTGTCGTACACCTTGGCGACTACATCTACGAATATGCGAATGGCTACTACGGCTGGGGCAATTCGCTGGGCCGGATCCCTTTGCCGGATAAGGAGATCGTCTCTTTGTACGACTACCGCAAGCGCCACGCGACCTACCGCACGGACGCCGGCCTGTACCGGAGCCACCAGAGCTTCCCCTGGATCCCGACATGGGACGACCACGAGGTAGCCGACAACGTGTGGAAGGCTGGGTCGGCCGGGATGAACAACACCGAGGACTCCTTCGTCAGGGAGGGCGGCGTCTCGACGGACCAGCGCAAGATGAACGCGGTGCGGGCCTACTTTGAGTGGATGCCGATCCGGCAGGTCGATATGGATGACAACCTGCGCATCTGGCGCGCCTTTGCGTTCGGCGACCTGTTCGACCTCATCATGCTGGACACGCGCGTCTACGACCGCTCTATCACGGACCTGTACTGGAACACGCCCTACGTCGACGCCATCCGCGGCGAGGCCTCGCGCTCGCTCATGGGCCCGCGCCAGGAGAGCTGGTTTTATCGTAGTTTGCGCGACAGCAAGCGGCGCGGCGCGGCATGGCGCATCGTCGGGTCGCAGGTTGTGTTTAGCCACATCGAAATGCCCGGCGGCCGCGTCAACACGGACGCCTGGGACGGGTACGCGGCTAACAGGGACCGGACGCTGCAGGCGCTTACTGAAGGCGAGATTGGCAACAACGTCTTCTTGGCGGGCGACACGCACGTTTCGTGGGTGGCGGACGTGGCGTGGACGGCGGGAGAGGGCGACCGACGCCAACCGTACGACCCGGCGACGGGCGACGGGGCTCTCGGGGTCGAGTTTGCGGGCACGGCGGTGAGCTCGCCGAGCAGCGCGGTCGGGCAGAACGGGACGCTGGACGCTGCCAACCTGGCCGCGGCGGCGCTGGAAGGCGGCAACGGCGTGCTGCAGTGGCAGGAGTCGTACTACCGCGGCTACTTTGAGCTGCAGGTGGGCTTCGACGAGGTGAAGGCCAGTTTCTTCGGCACGCCAGTCCTTGCCTCAGCAAACGGGCTCGAGGTCCCGCTGGCCAACTTCACGGTGCGCGCGGGCGAGAACAGGCTGCAGAGGGATGGCGATGGCAACAGGACGGTGGTACGTGGCGGGGTCGTCGAGGCGGGCAGCCTCAAGGGCGGCAGGACGATGGCGACGAACCTCACGCACGACACCGTGACGGGAGAATGGGCGGTTCTTCAGTAGTAGCTGGCGGTTTCCTGAGTGGCAGACCCTCGATTGCGGGCATCTTTAATGGCAGCTGGAGGCGATTGAGTTCCTATTACGGCTAGAGCTGTCTCGGATATCTGCCGAAGAAGCCACTCGGATGTGTCGCCTCGGCATCGCACCCCTCGCACTTCTGCGCGCGACGCTACGGCAAGGGCGGAAGCCATTCACTAACCTTGTAATTCCGTAGGATTAAAAAAAGGCCAGGAGCTGCAACGTTGACATTGAACTTTCGAGTTGCTTCGGGCCGTTGGCAGCTTGCATGCACCAATTAATTACCATTCACCGCCAGGGAAGCTGAACCCCGCGCCTGTGCCAGCCAATCAAATCACGACCCCGCGCGTGACACCCCAGCCGCGGACTGTCTTGCCTTCCAAGTCCCACGGATCCGTCACTTCACCAATCTGCCCTGCAGATCTCGATTCCACAAAAGGCAGGTGATAAACAGGCATGATGGGGGCGCTCGCCGTCGATATAAATTCCCCGCGCGATGCAGCCGTCCGGCCGTCGCTCACAGACCAAAAGCACCCCCATAAGAAGGAACGCCATTCACTGATTTCCAAGGGCGCCCACGGAAGACAAGATACATCCGTCTTTCTCTTCCCGTCTTTGCCCACCATCTACAACACCATGCTCGGTGGCTTGTGCTTTGTGGTGGCCACCGCGGTCCTGACCGCCACGCCCAGCCTGGCCGGCATTCGAAGGACCAACACCCACCCCCAGGTGCCCTCGCTCGACGTGCCAGCCTGCCCGGCCAGGGCGACATTGACCTACAACAAGTCGGTGCCGGACAGGACCGACTTCAATCTGACGCAGGTGGAATTGTGTTACGACACGACGGCGACCCACATCACTTTCACTGCCTTCAACGAGACAAACTTCCATTTCGATCCGAACCACACAATAAACGATCCCATCTACGAGTACGAGGTCATGGAAGCGTTCATCTCCGCAGGCCACGACGACCCAAGCACCTATTTCGAGTTCGAGGTCAGCCCCAACAACGTGACGTTCAATGCCTTCATCCTCAACCCGTCCAAGGTCAGGGCTGCGGGCTCGCCCTTCGGCGGCGCCTACATCAGCACTCCTTCACCGCTCGACTTTGGTATCACGGCCACCACGAAACTGGACAAGGCCGCCCAGACGTGGGTTTCGAGCGCGAGGATCCCGCTATTCATGTTCAACGTGGACGACGGCAAGGCCAAGGGCACCAAATGGAGGATGAACTTCTTCCGCACCATCACTTCCCCCGACACCTTCCCCGACCAGAGGCTGGGGGCATGGAACCCGCCCAACCAGGCTAACTTCCATATGACGCCTTTCTTTGGATATGTGAAATTCGTGTAAATATCCGGCTCAGACTTGAAGATAATGCCTTTATTATCTACAAATGGTTAACACGACGTCCAAGCGAGGACCAGGGGGGGAAACCGAAAGGCTTCAAAGTGCTCGTGCGGGTGTATTCAAAGCCAGATCTCCGGCCTGCACCAGGTTCTGGATTCCTTTCGGATGTTGTCGCCATGGAATGTAAGGATGATGTTACGCCCGTCTGACAGTTCATGGAATGCTGGAACTCCCGGCGCCCAAGGTTTTAGTATTGCAAAGTAGAGGGTATGCAGTAGAAGGATTGTCTTGATTTCTACCTCTAAGGAACTAATAGGAAAGCGCCCGAGGGTCGTAGACCCTCGGGGTCTTTATACATGAGTGCGCAGTAGGAGTGGAGAGTACCTCTCGGCGTCGCCGAGTGCTTTGTAACCGCTTATTAAGCATCTGCGACGCCGACGAGGGTAGTGATACAGACCCCGGCCGTGCCGGCCGGGGACCTCCCTTAATCCTTTGCGACACACCCCCCAATTGGTGCCCGGAGGGTACCGGCTATAATAA
>JNVV01000052.1:164846-245221 GCA_000733355.1 Falciphora oryzae
AGAAATGCATATTAGGTTGTCTTGCTCGTTTGTGCTTTGCCGAGCTTCCGTTAACGTAATTTCCTTTTCGTTATTTAACCGAGCTTTAAAAAACCTCTCGGGCGGCGTTATGCAACTTTAAAAGTGACCTAAAGTGCTTAAACTTAGCTTTCGATAATGCTTTGGTCAGGCCGTTTGCCGGCATTTCGGAGGTTTCGAGGTAAATAACTTCGAAAAACCCCTTCGAGTGCTCCTAACGTAGCTATATATTTTGGATATCAACGTGCCGGAATGCGGTTGCAATACGGGCGTTATTTTATACCACTAATCGAATCGTTTGCTTATTATCGCAAAAAATCCTCCAAAGTTCGCCGAGCTCCAGTTACACGTTTTGGAAAAGTCTTTTTAGGGCTATAATTTCCTTAGCCACTTTAGCAAGCGTTAAAAGCTCCGTTTCGGTGGTTAAAATTGTTACGGTTACCTGTTTTCCTGCTTTTTAATTAACCGGTCCCCTAAAAAGGAACATGACGTAGCCTTTTAAAAAGTGCTTTGTTTCAGGGTCGTTTGCAAAAAAAAAATCTCCCGCAATTCTCAGGTGCTTAATCTTTCGGCTCCGACCATATTTAATACTTAAGAACCTCGTTCCGTACAAGTATTTAATCGTTTGGTTTGCAGCTTTATAATGCGCAAGCGAGGGGTTGGTTAGGTGTTTGGAAAACGCCGCAGCTGCGTGCGCAACGTCGGGTTTAACCATAATAGCCGTATAAAATATCGACCCTACTTTTTTTTTAAAAAATCAATACTTTTTGCGCAGTAGCCGTGCCTAAATGCTTCGTAAGCTTTTCGACGGGGAGCGGGATGCTTAGGGAAACTGCCTTATCATTAAAGTCAAAACGGTAGGCGATTTTTTCGATGTAAAAGTCGTGCAATAAGGTAACTATACGGTCCTCCCTATTCCTAACGATCCTTATGCCTAAAAACCACTCCAATAGTCCTTTTCGCATTACGTATTTATCGCGGAAACCTTCCAAAACGCGTTATGCTTTGCCCGCATGCTTTTTATAGTAAAAAAGCACGATATCGTCGATATAAAAAAGCAGGAACACTTAGCGCGCTTCGTTTATAAACAAGTAGGGCTCGTTTACAACCGCTTTTAAACCAAGCTCCCTAAGGGTTGCTGCCAATTTTCGATACCAAAATAAAGGAAAGTTTCGCATTCCGTAAAAGGTTTTTTAAAAGCGTGCTACGTAGTTTAGCTTCGCAAAGCCAGGTGGAAAGTTAACGTAAACTGGCTCGTGGTTTATACCAAGCTTTACGTACAAAAACGCGTTGCTTACGTTTATTTGGTATTCTTCCAGGTCGAAAAAAGCCATAATCGCCATTATAATCCGGAACGTTCGAATAACGAGCGTTACGGCGTAGGTGTTTTATAGCGAATTAACCGGTTATTGGTTACCCCTAACCATTGCCCTCGTTTTAAACTTTTCGAAGTATCCGTTTTCGTTAAATTTGTAGGCAAATACCTATTTAATATCGAGCGCTTTGTTAAAGGCTTTAGCACGTGGTAGCTCGGCCCAAATGCCTCTTTTTATAAACCCCGTCACTTTTGCCAAAGCGGCTTTTTTAAACTGGGGTCCCAGCGGGTGCTTATTAAGCTCCTTTTAGGACTTAGGGACGCTTTATAAAGCATCTCGGTATATTCTTTTACCTGCTTAGTACTTAAGCTTATTTGCCGTTTTTAAGGTTATGGCCGCAACGACCTCGTAAAGGAGACGGTGGCCTTCGAAACTCTTTGCTATCGCTTTTTAGTAATTAGGCAAATACGTGCAGAAAAAGTCGTCCTACTGCTATTTAAGTGGTTTCCTTTTAAAGGGTTAATCCGTTAGCTCCTTGCCTTGCAACGTGGCAAACACGTAGTTAATAAAGTTCCTTTGCTAATTGGCTTTCCTTTTTAAAAAACGTTCTTCCTTTAGCCTTTGCCTCTTTACCGCCCTCGAATCCTTAGCAAATTGTTGGGCGGTTGGTATTTAAGGAGCAGGTAATGCTTGCGCCGGTGTTTGTAAAGCACTTGCTAACTGTTACGGCGTAGGTAAAAAGGGCCGTTATTAATCCTTTTCAACTGGTTAACTGTTGGTTTTAACCACGATCGTATTTCAGATTTCCGGGCCGTTATCGGGTTCCGGAGTGCTCGGTTGTTATTCCCGCGCATCCGAATATCGTAAAGGAAAGCGCGTTATAGGTAGCGAGCGCTAACGCCCCTTTAGCGGCTCATCCTTTTCACCCCCCAAACCTATAGGGCTATTACCCCCTACTTTGCTGGGGCCGCTGTTAAAGCCATTATTTAACTCCCAATTGCGCACCGGCTCCTTTGCTTGGCTACCTTTTAAAGCATTTAAAGTCGGGATTTTTTACGCGGCCTAACGTCGTACGTTTACGGCGTTTTCCGCGTTTTTCTGGGCCAATTTTACAACCTGCTTTTTAAAAGGTTAATCGTTAACGATCTTTTTTAGCGCTTGCACCCCCGAATTTTAACCCGGATACTCGGTTGCGGTAATAGGTGCTTCCGGAACTTTTAGCGTCAAAAGTCCGAATGCATTTGCAAATCCTTCTCGGGATTGGAAAGGCTCCTCCTGCTTATCCATTACCAAAAGCATATCGTATACTTCCTAAGCGATAGGAAGCTCCTTTCCCATTCCTGAAAAAAAGGTTCCTTTATTAAAACGCACGTCGCGGGACACTATAATGCGTGCTTTGCTCGGTACCCAAATCCTATAAATGTGCGAGGCCTTATAGCCTACTAGGTATCCGATATGCCCGCGCGGTTGTACTTTAAACTCGGTGCGCTTGTTATTTTTAGCTTTTTCCGGGTTAAGCACGTAAGCTCGACAGCCGTAAGCATAAATCCCGTCCCAATCCGGGCGCAAATCCGTTTCTAACCCCTTAACGAGCTCCGGGGTATAATAACGGAAGTACCCCTTAAACCAGGCGAGCATAACTTCGTTAGGTGAACGCATCCCTTTCGAGGACGAAAGGCTTATGTTTTTAAGCTAAATAGCTGCGTGTACGGCCTCCAGCCAAAAATTTTCGGGAAGGTTGGCGCTTTGCCGCATGCGTATCGAGCGAATGATAACGTCCTATCCTACGCGCTTTATTTTGCTATTGGGTTCGTAAATATCCGGCGGTGGGTTTTCCAGCTCGATACCCATGGATTCGCACCACCTTTAATACCATGTTTTCCCTTTAGGCGCGATTAAGGTTAGCTCGTTATTATGCCGGAAAATGGCGACCTTTAAACTGTACTAACGGGCGACCCAAGCTTCCCAATTAATCAGCAAAGGCGTAAGTTCATCAGCACTTTTGCCGGATATCGTATACCCCCAAAGCTTGCCACTAAAATCGTTTTTTAGTAATAAAAGGACCTTTTGCTTATTTCCGCTGGATGAAAAGTGGAACAGGTCCAGCCAAACCCTTTAAAATGGCTTAGGGGCCGGGTCCATTTTGCGTTAAGAGATAAGCGCTTTAGCATGCGTTATTGCGCAGTCTTCGCATTCGATTTGCCGTATCCCTTTAATCCGTACGTTCCGAGCGCTCCAAACTATAGCTTCGAATGCTTATTAACCTAAATGCCCATTCCGTAAATGCCACAAGTGTGCCGTATTTTCTCTAGGTTTAATGTAATCGATGCTAGGGCGCCAGGTCGGATTAGCGCGCACTCGTCGAAAGTACTTGCTACGTATGGCCATTACGAGCTTTAATAAAAACTGTTCGAATGCTTTTAAAGCACGATTGTAAAAGGAAAAGTGCTTGTATTTGAAAAAAACAACATTGCTTTTGCGTTCCAACTGCCTAACGAGGAGGTTCGAATCCAGGGGCCCCATGCGCAAAGTGCAATCTAGGCTACAAAACCAAACGCCTGCAGCCCTAAACCTCGCTTCGGAAATGATATTAACGTAAAAGCTATCCACAAATGCGACGTCGTTAAGCACCAGGTCCTTATCGCCGAAAAGCGATCCTTTAAAAATGCGCTTCCTTTTGCCCAATATTGGGAGCGTTTAGGTACCGCATTCTACTATCTCGCTACCGTCGTTCGGTATAAAAAATCCTAAATCCAATTTGTCGATGGAATTAACCAGATGTACTGCACCGCAGTTATTTAAAAGCGTGCTGTACTAATGCGCGCTATGCGCTGGGCTAATCGTTAAGTACACCGCATTGGCGTTGCTAGTGTTCTCGAAAATTGCCGCGTTAATATGGCTTGGCTTGGGCTGGTTTTGGTTGCTTCCTAAACTTTGCTAATGCTTCCCCCAATTGGAATTGGCGAAACGATTAATCCCTAACAGGGTTTTTTTAAAACCTTTCCATTGTGGCTTTTCAAATTCCTTTTTAATCGCTTTAACCTTTTATTCGGTAGGAGGTTTGCCGCGTTCCCCAAACCCTATCAAAGCGTGCTATATAGTCCAACACCGATCTGGCTTTTACGGGTGATTTTTGTAATTGGCCGGGCAATTGTACGTCTTTCCGTTACTCCCTTAAGTTTTTTCGTTGCGTTATAAACTTCCGTTCCCTTGCTTCGAGTGCTCGTTAATAGATGCCGAACTTCCGCCTAAAATGGCATAAACCGGGTTCTTTTTGCCCCCGATTTTCCGTATGGAGTTTCGGTATTAGAATAAGCCGAACTAGTTAACTAGGGTCTCAAAAGTGTTGTTACTGGCACTAACTGTAAGGTCCTTGGCATAGCGCTTAGCCCAAAAGGCCTAAAAGCGTTTTACGGCGTCTAAGAACTCCAAAGCGCCGTTGGCACCCATAATTTAAGGGATCTAGTGGATCTGGGCCTGCCCGAACGCGAGGCGGAACTTAACGAACCATTTGTTAGTATCCGTCGTATTCCTCGCTTTTTTAAAGGCGTTATTATATTGCGCAATCACCCAATCGTTCGAAAGCGTTGCATTGGGAGCGAGCAATAGCTGCAAACATTTAACTGTTCTTTTAAAAGAGGCCCACCCTTTAATATTCGCCTTTTGCATAGCCTCGGTAAAAACGGAGCGGTCGATAAAGGTAAACACCCACTTAGTAAGTGCCATAAGCTGTTTATCGGGAACGCTCGCCTTATTGCTAATTTTTTATGCTTATTGCGCATCCGTAAAGCGTTTGTTAAGCTCATTTTAAGTGGCGAAAACCGGATCTTTTAGCTCGGGATAAAGCTTTCCAGCCTTTTGTCCTTCTTTATCCCAGTTTTTAATACGCTGGTTCTTTTCGTTTTAGGTAAGCTTTTTCCAAACGAACAGTCGTATCTCGTGTACCTTAAGCGTGTTATCCTTATCCTCCCGTTGGATTTGCTCCAAAGTGGGAGGGTTAAAGTACGCTTGTTCGATATCTAGCTGCAAATCAGGGTTGACCTTGTGCTAGACAGCGAGCATCTGGGCGTTTTGCTGGAAAACCGTAAACCATATGTGCTGTTAATAACAAGCTATATAATAGCTCCTGGACTGCATTGCAAATGTAGTCGGCTACACTTTTCAGTGCGCCGTGGCCAAATTGAACTCAACAGGTTATGTCGCCCTCGTGCGCGTTCCCCTGCGACCTCCAAGTTGCTCGAGTTCAATTCCCCGCACTTGTTAGCTTTTGAAAATTTTTCAATTAGTCCGAGTGCCAGTGGGTTCCGGGCCCCCACTAGGCCAAAGCACAGTGCTGCATTGCCCCACAAAGGTGGGACTCCACACAGTTGGAGTGGCCCGCTTCGGAGCGTTGATCGCAAGCTATTATTAGGAAGCGACAGCAAGTACAAGCAAACTTATGTTCCATTGAGCCCTGGAATAACGTTTGAGGGGTGGTGTTAATAACAAGCTATATAATAGCTCCTGGACTGCATTGCAAATGTAGTCGGCTACACTTTTCAGTGCGCCTTGGCCAATTTGAACTTAACATGTGCCATTAGTGCTTGTCCTGTAGGATCCCCGTAGGGAGCAAACTCGCATCGTTGTTTGACATGGTGGGTGCTTTTAACGCACTGGAAACGTTTCAAGGAGTGCTCGGGGAACGCCGGGGTTTTGGTGGAAGCGATATGGGCTAATAGTGGAAGTCCGAAAAGGAGGTGGCGATAGCTTTAACGTCGGGGATCGGTAGGCTCGTAAGCGTGGAATGGGTGTTCTACACGGGCCCGCCGCGCACTAATAAAGGTTTTTGTGTATTTGATAAAGGTAAGTAAATGGAAGTAAAAAGGGTAACTGCAATACAGCATCTAAAATGCGAAAAGGGGGTTCAAAACGCCGGGCTCATAACTATTGCAAAGTAAAGGGTATGCAATAGAAGGATTGTTTTAATTTCTACCTTTAAGGAACTAATAGGAAAGCGCCCGAGGGTCGTAAACCCTCGGGGTTTTTATACATGAGTGCGCAGTAGGAGTGGAGAGTACCTCTCGGCGTCGCCGAGTGCTTTGTAACTGCTTATTAAGCATCTGCGACGCCGACGAGGGTGGTGATGCAGACCCCGGCCGTGCCGGCCGGGGACCTCCCTTGATCCTTTGCGACATTTAGTCCAGCGACTTCTTCTCGGACCATTCACCCGCGCTCAACGGGTTAGAAATAAAAGCAGCACGCCGCTGGCAGTTGAATATTAACACCTTTCTTTGATTCCTGTCCGCTCCAACCGTGTCTTCTCCATGTTCTCCCCTTCTGGCAACCTGCGATGGGGAGTTATTATCGACGTTTGGCGGAAAGCCCAACAACAAAATGCCTCCTCCACTGCTCAAGATCCTCCTGTATTGGGTGATCTGCTACCTCTTCGCTTGGTTCTGCACCCCGAATGGTATACCTGTTGTAGGTACATCCTCAATTTGTATCATCTCTTTCCTACACGCTCGGACGGCTTATAGCTATAACTAATCTTCCCTCAGTGGACCAAGATACTTCTGAACGGGACGATGCCGCTGTTCTCTGCTGGGCCTGGACTTGCCACGACATATTTGAGGTAAGTACGCCCAACTCCCGTTGACATGAATTCACTGCGTCTCCCTGCGTAAAAGATACCTAGTTTTAAAAGAATAGCCTCTGACACTTCACAAATTCTATTCTTTCTACTTTGGGGCTATCACAGCGACCGCACCCTCTTAGCGGAGAATTGCACTACTATTGCGGCTTGCTCTATTTTGCAGAGGGAAAACAGCACTTATGTTGGTAGGAGTATGTACTCCTGTAGGCTCGGAGATCTCCAAATGAGGTGAACAATGATCCTTTATATCAGAGAATCGATCTATTCTTGTGCACGAAGAGGAAAGGAATCTATCTGCCAGAGAGGGAGCAGAAGGGAGGCTATATATACACAATCCGGATCACCAAAGGGCCCTTCCCCTGCTCCCAGCCTCCGAGGGCTTGCGGGTCCTCGGATCCCGTGATCAGAGATCACGGGACCGGAGGATCCGGCTCTCTCTGGGCTCTGCTGATTGCCTACACAGGCCAGTGCAATCCAACAACTTAAGACCTTCTGCTAGTGCGTATTAGTCGGTTCCGCAGGCTGAGATTTTCGAGATTCTAATACTCAAAGGTTTCTTGTCTGCCGTCATCTCGATATTCCTCGGCGCCCTTGTCTCCCGCAAGATATCAGGCCTGGCCGGAGCTATTCTTTATCTCGTCACTCGCGTCGTCAGGTGCATTACCGCCACCCACGAGGTAGGATTGGCAAGGATAAGTTGTGGAGGCTCGCATAAAATACATATTGAGCTGAATTATTAGCTAACGTAAAAGCCTTAGAACTGCAACCTCGTCAAATCTCAGGAAGCGACTTACGAGGACATCTTGTCCCTTATCGACCAAGTCTCGGAGGGAAGCACACGCCAAGCGAGCTTCGAGATGTACGAGCGACTCAGCTCTATTTGGTCTGTAAATATGAAAGCCCGGCGTTGACGCCATTGTTATCCGGTTTTTCCCCAGGGTAACCTGATAAAGGCGCAGAAGGGGGCCGACGGAGAGTTGCCGGATGTGTATTTGGCTTTTGGTCGAAGACTTTCAGGCGAGAATAATGAAAACATAGGATCAAATGCCTGGGGACATTGTGGATTCATTTACGGCGTCGCACTAGATTCACTTGCGTGTGAATCTCTCTATCATCGGTCTGGTACTTGGAACCCTCCAAGAAAAGGATTTGACTTTGTATCTTCCGTCTCTGATAGAGCGTCATCGAGAAGCTGTACAATTGCTGAAACTTTTCAATAAGAGTGGTGACTTCCGGCCGACCAGTGTCCGGCGGAATACGTGAGAGCGGGACAAGAGCCTTATACAGCCACGGCTCCAGCCACAATAAGTCAGTGCACCCCCTGTCGGCCACCCCCCCTTCCGGCCACCCGCCAGGGGCCCACTGCACCACTAACCCCGGTGCATTCAACTGCGGATATCTACCTCTATTCAACCAACCATGATACAAGAGTATACTGATTCCTGATCAGAATTTTCCGCTTTTTCAGACGCACTTTCATCCACCTCTATAGCCTTACCCCTTGCTTGTGCAACTCGGCGTATATCTACGAAGGCCTGGTTCGGGTCCGGCACAACCTTTTTCCTTTTGCGAGGGCGTTGCGCCTCCAATTCGGCCTCTAACTGCCTAATTTTTTGCTGAGCCGTAGCTAATTCGAATTTACGCATTTTAAACCCTTTTTGGATTTTCCGGAAGAAAAGCCGTGCCGTGGGGCTTGGCGGAGCCCGGGCTTTGAAAGTGCTGATTTGGGTGGCTAGCCCTCGGCTTTGTTTAGGAGTTTCCCAGCCAATTTGGGACAGCCGGATAGGGACCTTTAAACGTTTTTTGGCCCTGTTATCCTTAGCGGATTGTTGAATTGCGGATCGCCGGCCGTTTCGGTTGGAATTTTTAAGCAAAAGCCGGTTTATAAGCGGTTTGAGCGGATTCCGTGGCCAAAGGCCAATTGCCCGCCACTTTGACGCAATTATATAGGGGGTAAAGGCTTTGGTGCGTGCGTAGGCATAAGCTTTTAAAAATTGACGCTTTCCTACCACTGTAAAGCAGGTAAATAGAGCTTGGGACCCTAGTTTTTAGCGGTAGGCGTGCTTAAAAGAGCTGAAAACGGATAGATCCAATGGTTGCAGAACGTGGGAGGTATGGGCAGGTAAATATAGTAGATAAATGTAACGGTCCCGCCACAGGCCATACGTCCAGTGGCACCGTCACAGCTGTGGGGCAGGCGAAGCGCACAAGCCACACAGATCGTGACAACTTCAGGCGCGTGTCGCGCCGGCGCGACCAGCGCTATTTCCTTTCCTTTCTTTTTAGTGTAGAATCTTCGTTTATAGCGCCAATGCAAGGCTACCGTGCCTCCATTAGTCTGGCCGTAACACAATTTTACACTCATTTGAATCGCCTGCCGGCGATCCAGAAATAGGCACCTTTCTTTCACGTTGCGGCGGCGCGCGACGCAAATCAATTCGCCAATCCAGAACCCAGAACCCAGAACCAGACCAACGCCAGACACCGTCGGGGCTTAATTAAGCGTTAAAATTAGGATCGGACCAGCCAATATCCAAGCAGAAACGCTATCCTTCCGCAAATCGCCAGTTAGTTCGATTCCATTTAGGAACCGCGGCCTAAACAGCGCCGCCCTAAAACCCTGAGGTTTAAATAGCACCTTACGCAGAATTAATTACTGTAGCCGGTGATAGCAGCTTATCGGCCGACCATAATAACCCTAAAAAACCCGATAACGTCCCGTCCACCGCTAAACCAAAACTTAGTCCAAAACAAAAGATGGGTGACAATAGGCAAAACGCTACCGCAACCGGCATTTCCGCCGCGGAAGCTTAAAAATTGAAAGACATAATTGCCGCGCTACAAACGCAATTGGCCAATGGTGGAAGAAGCCGCCAAACCCGGGAGGCGACGCCCGCCAACAGTGTTTTCGGGGGTACCTAATTCACTCCAATTGGTTAAACCGCTAACCCCGTATTTAAACCGTATGGACCGATTGCAAAAAGCGCAAATCCCCGCTACGATAACAAGGCCAAAAAACGAGGCGTCGCGTTTAAAATCTTTAAGGGCGATAAAAAAACTTTTAACTTATGGGTTAAAACCGTAGCTAACAAGTTTAAGGAAAACGACGAAACCTTCCGGACGGAAAAAAGCCGGATAAATAAACTAACAAAATACTTTAAAAGCGGCCCATTAAAGGTATTGCAACCACGACTCCTGTCGGACGATAACCCATTTTCGTTTATTGCTAAAATGGTTTAAATTTTAAACGCGACCTACTATAACCTAAACCAAATTTCGGCCGCTCGAGCCAAATTTGCAAAGCTAAAATACGACCCAGCAAAAAATATAAACATCCACGTATTTTTGGCCAGTTTTAATAATTTGGCCCAAACAGCTAATATTACCGTAGCCGATATAAAAATAACTTTATAGGAGCATATCCCACCGAACTTTAACTTTCGGCTATTTACCGATGCCTAAAACCCGGATATTAGCTACGAAATTTTTAGCAAAAACGTCGCCAATATAGTTTATAGCCAAAAGCGATACTACGAAAAAACCAGCGAACGTAAAGCTGGTTAACGGAACAACCGCAACAAACCCAAAAGTGACGGCAAGTTATTACCCCGAAGTAAGGCACAAAACGATTAACGGAAAAACAGGGATAGCAATTTAGCTACTTCCAATTCGAAAAATAGCAAAGCTCTAACTCCGGCAAAGCGTAAGGCCTATATTAAAACTGGTATATGCTTTACGTATAGCGAGCGGCACTTTTCCAAAAACTGTTTAAACCGAAGCAAAATTGCTGCAATCGGAGCTAGGCAAAGCAAAAAGGGATTGGAAGCCGAATTATTTTCGTTAAATAAATCGGGAAAAAAGTAAAACTACCGGAAATTTCTACGGTGGTTTTTATACCTATATTAGCCCGAGTTAAAAGTTAATTAATATTTTCGTTTATTAAAACCGCTTTCGTACAAATAAATAGGATTGGTTTCCGCGTTAAAGGGTTATGTAATACAAAAGCAAATATAAACTTACTAATTAGCCCAGCTGTAGCTGTTAGGGCCTAACGAAAACTAAAAGCCAGAATCGTTAAGCTTAAATAACCGATTCAGCTTTAGGATTATCGCCGCTAGGTAGTAGGAAGGGTAACGATAAAAATGATTTTAACCCTTAAAATAAATAGCAAACGGTTCCCAGATTAGATTTTTTGGGTGACAAACACAGGGCATAACGTTTTTATTGGTTTCCACTGGCTTTTTAAACATTATATCCTATTAAATTGCTTTAACCGAAAAATGATTTAGCTAAACGACCGGCCCGTTTTGGCCAAGTATTTGCTAGCGATTAAGTTGCTTCCGCCTTGCCAAATCGGCGAAAGAATAAATCCACAAATGCAAGCAGACGCAAACCGGCGGGATCGCTTTATCGATTAGGACCACAAGCGATATCAAATCCTCCAGCGGTCGTAAAAAAAGAACGAACCTACCGGACCTAAAAAAAAAAAGATTATAAAGTTCGAGGAACCCAAGTTTAACGACTGCCTAAATCGAAAGGAAGGATAAACGATTATTAATTCGATTATGCAATAAATGCAAAAAAACCCTCGTTAAAAACGATAGACCCAAATGGTTAATTGCATGCCAACCGAGCCAATCTTTTTTAACGATAGCCCAAAGGATTTGCTAATTATTAATATTGGTTCGGTAAAAAGGGCGGACAAAAACTGGAAAATATATACCGGGGAATATATTCCTTTCCCACCAAACGAAGACCCCGAGCACGTTAAACTCGTACGGGAAAAGCTGCTATTACAATTGAAACATTTGGAAGGCTTTTTTTCGAAAAGGCAAACAAATACCTTGCTACCGCATCGGCCGGGGAAGGACGTAGTATTAGAATTGGATTAAAACAAGCTTAAGGAAAGCTCGCCACCGGTATTTCGAACCCCAATCCAATTTTTGGATTTCGAAAAGGAGGTAATCGATAAGCTATTTAAGCTCGGCTTTATTAAAAGGACGCTGGAAAGAAATAAAGCGGCGTCGGTATTATTCGTGCCGAAACCGTATAACCTAAATCCCAATGCACGCCGCTTTTGTATCAATTACCGTTAGCGGAACCGATTTTTTAAAAACCGGATTATGCGAATACCAAACCTCGCAAAGACACTTTTTAAATGCAAAAATGCCAAACACTTAACGATTATCGATATTATTTAAACCTTTTAGCGTTTTCGTTTAGCCGACGCTTTTAAATATTTTACAGCCTTCCGGACGCGGCAAGGCATTTTTTAATGGAGGGTTTTGCTATTTGGATTTAAGGTCGGTCTAGTTTAATGGCAAAATTACATTAACTACCAACTGAACGAGCTATTTAATTACTTTGCGAATGCCTACGCTAACGATGTGTTAATTTATTTGGAAATAAAGGAAAAGCACTAGCAGCATATCGAAAAGGTCATTTTCCGTTTATTTAAAGCTAAGCTTTAAAGCGATATTAAAAAATCGAAATTTAACGTCGGAAAGGTTAACTACCTGGGTGTTACTTTCGAAGCCCAGGTAAGGGTAAGCATCGATCCGGAAAAGACGAAAGCAATCCAAAAGTGGCATATCAAAAACCTATACAGCAAAACAGCTATCCGGTCTTTTTTAAAACTATGCAATTACGTACGCATGTTTTGTTATCACGTTAGCGGCGTAGCTAAACTTTTTAACCGGCTTTTAAAAAAGGATGCGCCATTTAATATCGGCCCTAAATAGATTAAGGCTTTTAACAAGCTGAAATAACTGGCTTACGAAATACCAGTCCTGGCATTTTTCCGTCCCGAAAAGCCTACACGAGTTAAAACCGACGCTTTTCGCAACGCGACAGGTGGTGTGATTTAGCAGGAGCAAAACGACGGAAATTGGAAGCTAGTAGGCTATTTTTCCAAATTAATAAATAGTGCTAAAAAAGCATATCCGATCCAAAACCGAGAATTGCTTGCGGTAATGCAAATACTAAAGTACTATTATCCCGAACTTTTTGGAATAAAATTTTTCGTCGTTACAAACCACCAAACCTTAACTTTTTATTCGTAAAAAAAGGTCCTTTTAATTCGACAAATCCGGTAAGCAAACTTTTTATCGAATTTCGATATCACTTTCACCTACCGGCTAGGATAACAGAACATCGGTGCGGACGCACTATCCCGCAAAATAACAAAACTGCTAATAGTTAAAGCCCGGGAGCTAAAAAAGCGTACTATGGCCCTAATCCCTTTAAAAAAAATCCAACCAACGATTGTAACGGTGGCATAAACCGAATCAAACATTCCGCAAAATGCCGACCTTGCTAACCTCGTCCGAAAAGAAAACGCCGCCTAGCAATTGGGCTTTTAGTACGGCAAAATGTTTGTACCAAAACAAACATAAAACGGCAAAATTTTCCTACGTATAGCATTTATTTAGGATAGGCATACACTTTTAATTTTCGGATATAAAGGATAAAACAAAACCATTAAAACGGTACAAAAGGACTACTAGTGGCCGGATATAAAGGTCGATATCCGACGCTATATCCGCAACTGTTACGATTGCCGGCGCAATAAGGTACCCCGAAACAAAACACCCGGTTTGCTTTATCCATTGCCAATTCCGTTAAGTGTTTAAAACCAGGTGGTAATGGACGGCAAAAACATGCCGCAAAACGAGCGAAAGTACGATTATATCTGGGTATTTATTTGCAAATTCAATCGCATTATCGTTACGATTGCAGGAAAAAAATCCGATACGGCCGAGGTGTTGGCAGCGCGGTACTATCGCTACCTTTACCGCTTTTTTAATATCCCGTTCGTTTGGATTAGCGACAACGTAAAACAATTTATTTCGAAGTTTATAGCAAAAATTAACTTTTTAACAGGTACCAAACATCGTTACGGCTTAGCTTTCCACCCGCAAACGCAGGGTGCCGTAAAAATCACCAATTAGGAGCTGGATTAAAAGCTACGCTTTTACGTTAACAAATACCAATCGGATTGGAACAATCACATCCCCGCGTTGGATTTTACCCACAACTCGTCGTAGCACTCGACGATCGGTATAACCCCAATTCGGGTAATAATGGGCAAAGATACGAAAAACCCCTTTTCGCTTAATTTCGACGTATTAACCGATAGCTTTAACCCAAACAAACGTGCATACGACCTCGTTAAACGTATCAAAGGGGTCCAGGACTTGGCAAAACAGCGCGCGACAGCTGCACAAAAACGGCAAAAAAACTAGGCGAATAAAAAACGCAAGCCGGTGGATTTTAACGTTAACGACCTAATATTCCTTAAAAAAAAGGGCTTTTTAACGGCCGCTCCGACGGCCCGGCTAAACTTACCGTTCGCAAGACCTTTCCGCATCCTTAAAATAAAAAGGCATAGCTATGTTTTCGATTTGCCCGGCAATTACAAAATTAAAAACCTGTTCCACGCCGACCGCCTCCGTAAAGCATTTATAAACCCGCTGCCTTAGTAGTATTAAATTCCGCTTCCGCCAAAAAACGTCGACGGAAAGGCCGAATTCGAAATCGAACGAATAAAACGCTTACGTGTGTTACGACGCCAGTTACAATACCAAACAGCTTGGCGGGGTTACGACCTAAATAACATTTGGTATCCCGCCGCGAATTTTAAAAACTTTCCAATAGCCTTAAATAACTTTTACAAGTTACATCCAGAGGCAGATGGCCCACCAAAACGATTGGCAGAATGGATGCGCGCAGCAGTCGAAGACCGTTTTGATTTAGATTATCCTAACGATAACGTGCCGGTTAAGGCTACGATAAGGAAACGGAGCAGGTTGGTACGCCATAACTGACTGCCAGCTCGCACCGCTTGTGGCACTCGCAATACGAGGTTTGGGAGGGGGTAATGTGACGGTCCCGCCACAGGCCATACGTCCAGTAGCACCGTCACAGCTGTGGGGCAGGCGAAGCGCACAAGCCATACAGATCGTGACAACTTCAGGCGCGTGTCGCGCCGGCGCGACTAGCGCTATTTCCTTTCCTTTCTTTTCAGTGTAGAATCTTCGTTCATAGCGCTAATGCAAGGCTACCGTGCTTCCACTAGTTTGGCCGTAACAATAAACGTCGTTTTGCAGGCAAAGAAACATAAACTTTTTGGTTACGTGGGATCCGTAGCCATCCAGTATCAAAAGACTTGGTGTAGGGGCAGGGGGTTGGGTGCCCGGGAGGAAAACTTTTTGCAACCACTCGACTCCAGTGCTGTCAGTGGTCCACCCGTTATCTGTTGCAGTGAATTCCCAGGCTTTGAAAGGGCTTAGATCTTCTGGAAACCATTGCTCCTGCACGCTTTTCCCTTTAAATATAATAAGCGGAAAAAGGGCGACCCCCGTGGCCGAAACGCATTCGATAAAAGAGGTCCAAGTGCGGGTTCCGGGCTCTTTTCTTTGCAAAGGCCGGGCCTTTGCAAGGCCTAGAACAAGCCCGTTACCCGTTTTACCTTTTTGCAGGCCCCCCTCGTTAGCGTTGTACGTATTTTCCGGCTTTATCTAGGCCACCTCGGGGACCAGCAGGCGTGCCCACCACTCTTTTATTATAGTAATAGTAGCGCCTTTAACCCGTGCGAGTTCCATGCGCCGCGTTCTCCCGGTACGGATTTCCGGATATCGGCCTAAAAAACCGCGTATCCAGTGCTTCCCTAGGGGTTGGGAGACTCCCCGTTGAAGTAGAATCTTTTGCGTAAAAAAGCGGACTTTTGCGTGCGTTGGTGGGAGCCCCAGGGAGGCCTGAAGAAGCACCCAATCTGCTAGGCGCTTTTCCTGCTCCGGAGGTATCCGCTGATACTGTTCTTGAGCCTGTCGGCCGGGTAGAGATCCCGTTAGACGCCGGCGTAGGGTGGTCCTCGGTATGCCCCAAAGTCGGGCGGCCTGCGAGATAGGTACCCTTCTCTGCACGGCCTCGACGGCCCGTTCGACATCTTCTTCGGTATACTGTTTCTCTGGCATATGGGCATTGGATTGCAGTAAAAAGTATGGAAAACGGATCAGAATTGCGAGATTTGCAGCGAGTTGAAGACGTGGCCATATCTGAGGCAGTGGGCCCGTTTGGGGTGGCCGGAAGGGGGGGTGGCCGACAGGGGGTGCACTGACTTAAGTGCTCGGGGACTCCCCTGAGAGCTGACGGGAGTCTTCGTAACTGCCTGTGGCGGGCCTACCTACCTACCTACCCGGGACCTACGTAGGGAGGCGGTAGGTACATACAAGGTACCTATCTTTGGGGCCCGTTTCTTGACAAGGATATGAACATATCTGATCGTATAATTTAAAGTCAGAGACCTTGACTATTAAATTGCAGCCGATGCTACAGCCTTCAGGTTTAGGGAGTAGCAGAATACAAGGGTTGGGAGACAAGCCCGCTGACTAAACGTTCAACGCCCCATTACTTCAGCCAGTGACCCTTGTTCTCATCGAGCCATCCCTCGAAGTCCAACATATCAGGATGAGCTTGCTTGCAGGCCGAAACATCCGCGCCATAGCCCTCGGCTTCAAACCACTTGAACATGTCCCCAGCAGTGCCCTTTAGAAAAAACTTCACTGCCGAAGCAACAGGGCACGGGGCCAACGGCATGGGAGACCCGATCACCGCAGTGAACAGGACGTCAGCCTCGGGCTGGGTGAGCTCGTGACCGGTCAGCGACAGCGCGACGTTGCAGTGGCCGGCAGGACGCAGAAACGCCTGGGCCGCGAACCAGCCGATATCCCGCGTCGCCATGAACTGCAGCCTCTTCTCGCCAATCTGCTCCCACATGCGCGCGAACCCGCGGCCGTGGTAGCCGGCGGTGAGGTTCTCCATGAACGTCACCGGGCGCAGGATGGCTCACGTCATGCTCTGCGTGCTGCGCGCCGCCCGCTCAACCGAGCGCTTCTCGGTCGCATGCTTGGCGGCGAAATTCTTGACGGCCGTCGGGTTGGCGGGCGAGCGCTCGGGCCCGCCGCGGTCGCCGGACGAGTAGGCGGAGTGGCGCGCGCCCCTGCTGCTCTTCGGCATCCGAGTTGACCTGCACGCTGAACACACCCCAGACTGGGCCGGCGAGTTTGCTGAAGATGGCCTCGGGATCGTTCAGGTCGCCGTCGACTAGCACGAGGTGGCGGTGGGAGGCGAATTTCCGAGCGCGGGGGCTGGTGACATTCCGGATCACAGCGACGATGTCGAATTCGCTAGTTTCGGGGGCGGCCAGGAGGGACTTGATCAGTGCTCCCCCTTGCTTTCCCGTGGCCCCCGTGACGAGGATGGTTTTGCGCAGCTGAGCCATTGTTGATCTCGCGGATTTACCAGATGGGGAGCTTTATTTTAGCCGACTGCTAAGAGAGACGGCCCTGTAGTTGGAAGGACATGATGGGCATGGGGCAAATGAGGAAGCAGCGTGCTTTAAACCCTGCGAACCTCAGGATATCATCCTTACATTGGATATCGGTTGACGTAGTCGAGGTGCCCTAGCCCGACGGGCAGGCAGGTGAAGCACCACTTACAAGCGCCACATCGCGAAGAGTCCCAAATGCGAGACACTGGCCGCGCTAAATCGGCACTAAGGATGGAGTTGCAGATGAATGCGCCGAAGGGACTAGTCTGGCGCGGTGCAATTACCCCTGAAACGGAACAATATTTGCGCCGCGCGGGAAGGGGATCATCGGCCTGTCTAAACGCCGACACACGTGACAACCCCGGCGAGCAGCTGGAATGGCACCGCGCGGCTCCTCTCGAGGTCGCACGTAGTCCTCGCTTCACCTATCACTTCACATCATCATCCAACCGCCGCTCGCCGAGATGGTCTGCCCCGAAATCCACGCTGCCGCCCGGGGAGCACAGCTAGGCCACCGTCGCTGCAATCTCCTGGATTGTCCCCCAACGGTTCTCCACGGGTGTCTGCGCCTTTGCCGCCTCAAGCCCGTCCCTGGGCAGCTGTCGGAGAAGGTCCGTCTCTGCTGGACTCGGCGCGACCGCGTTGACCGTCGTCCCGTTGCCGCTCAGCTCGCCGGCCCAGACCCTGGTCAGGGCCTCCATCCCCGCCTTTGAAGCGGAGTGGAGCCCGGTCTGCGGGATGCCCAAGCGGGTGGCGACGGCAGACATGTTGACGATCCCGGCATTGGGGTTCAGGTAGGGGAGGACGGCCTGTGTGAGGAGTATGTTGCTCCGCAGGTTAAGGCCCATGTAGAATTCGTAATCTTTCATGGTAATATCTGCCAGTCTCGAGGTGTTCCCACTGCCGGCATTGTTTATGAGGATGTCGACGCGGAGAGCGTCACCGACTTGCGCGAGTAGGGTGGGGACCACGCTCTTGGGCCCGTCGATGGTGCTAAGGTCGGCGCAGATCACGTAAACCTTGGGGTTGTGCGGCAGAGCCGCGATCTGGGCTTTGACGGTCTCAATTTTTGGAGTGGAGGGCTCCGGAGGGTCGATAGAAACGATGGCAATCTGGGAGGAAGATTAATGTCACTGGCAATCGATGGAAGACGGGGGCTGATGCATGGAGGCCGAGAATACCGAAGCGCCTTGGGCTGCGAGCTCCAGGGCTACATTGGCCCCTATTCCACGTGAGCCACCTGTAACGATCGCTAGCTTCCCTTTGAGTGGGAGAGCAGGCTGTTAGTGGACTGGAAGGAGGACATGTTCAGCCAGATTGCTGGCAGAAACTGTTAAAATGTCTCGGAGCCTTGTGAAGGTAAATGAAGGCAAGGCGTGAGAAGACGAAACAGATCTGGAAAGACGGTGGGTATCGCTGAGGCGATGCTAGGCCAAACAATGCGACAGGGCACTCGCATTCCCAGTCGTCGTTTAGAAATCGGGGGGAATGGCGTCGAAATCCGGACAAGCTGGCGCGCCGACAATCGATATCCCGCAAGGCTCGGGCGATAAAGTCCGTCTCGGCATACATTGCCAATGCCATGGCCGGATGGCAGAAAGTGGGCATTGATGCATCCAAGACGGGTCAGCTTTATTGGCTTAGAAAAAAAAGAAGCAAAAAAGGACCGAAGCCGCTGCAATAGTCTGAGGAGTCACGTGCGTGATATCACGTCGAGTCACGAGTATGTCCGCGCCCGAGCTCGGTGCGTATTATCCGCTCAAAATTGTGGCTTGGGGGAAACTGACCATCCATTCCAATCTCGCCACCAATCCAATCCAACTACCATGCCGGGCCAGGACCAAGACCGAGCAAGCGCCGAGCAGCCGCTGCTGGCGGCAACGAATGAGCACGCTAACTACGGCGCTAGCGTCGATGAGGTGCAGCCCCCTCCAGGAACTGAAGGTCCAGTGGGGTATTATAACCACTCTCACCCCTCTCTTCCTCCCGCTGGCTCCTCGTTCCATCGCAACCTGGGAACTCTCGAGGCCTTCGCCATCGTCGTCAGCATTGTCATCGGCAGCGGCGTCTTCACCTCGCCCGGGTCCATCGACGCCAATGTGCCGTCGCCGGGCGTCGCACTGGCCGTCTGGCTCGTCGGCGGCCTGCTCGCCTGGACCGGAGCCAGCACCCTGACCGAGCTGGGCACCGCCATTCCGGGCGAGGGCGGCGTCCAGCCCTACCTCCAGTACATCTTTGGCGATGTCTTTGGCTTCCTGGCCGCCTGGACCTGGGTCGTGGCCGTCATGCCCGCCACGTTGGCCATCCTCAGCATCGTCTTCGTCGAGAGCATCTACTCGGCCGCGGGCGTGACTGACGAGGCCGGGCGCCTGAGCCACAAGCTGTTCTCGGTCTTGGTGCTGGTCGCTGTGACCGCCGCCAATTCAATCAGCACCCGGGCGAGCACACGCCTCAACAACTTCTTCGTCGCCACAAAGTTCACCAGCATCGCGCTGGTCGTCGCCGCGGGCCTCCTGGTTGCCATCCTTGTAGCGACCGACCCCGCGCGCTGGGCAGACGCAATCGGCGGTCGCGACTGGTGCGAGAGGCCCTGGTTCCGCAACCGCGACACGCCCACGCCCGGCGGCGGAACAATCCACTGGGACGGGCTGGGCGGCTGGGAGATACTTGGCAACCTCTCCGCCGCCCTCTACGGCGCCCTCTGGGCCTACTCGGGCTGGGACAAGGCCGTTTACATTACAGCTGAGCTCTCCGCGCCGGCTCGTCAGCTGCCGCTCGCAATCAACTCGGCAATCCCTACAATTGTGCTCTGCTTCGTGGCCACCAACGCGGCCTACTACGTCCTTCTCCCATGGGATGTCATTTCCACCACGGATAGCGTCGCAGTGGTAAGTGCATCTTCGCTGATCCGTTCTACGGCACCCGCTGACCTCCAAGTTGAAATAGACAGCAATCACTCGCCTCTTGGGCCCCCCAGGCGGCGTGGTCGCTGCCACGCTCATTTGCCTTGTTGTGGCTGGCTCTCTGCTCGGCAACTCCTTTATTGCAAGTCGCATGGCCGTCGCCGCGTCCAACAAGGGATGGCTCCCGCGTGTCGTCGGCGTTCTGGGACATTTCGGTCTTCCCAGCGCTGCCCACAACGGCAGCACCGCCGCCCCCGACACACCCTCGCCGCCACCTGAAAACCCCAAGCCCGATGCTCCCATCAACGCCCTCCTTCTGGGGACTGCGCTCTCCACAGTGTACATCCTGCTGGGCAGCTTCCGGGCCCTGCTGACATTCAATGGACTCGGCGAGTACTCGTTTTTCTTCGTTACTGTCTGCGGAGTCATCGTCCTCCGCTACCGAGAGCCGTCACTGCCTCGCCCGTACCGCCCCCTGCTCCTCGTGCCCATCACCTTCGCGGTTGTGAGCGGGTTCGTGATTGTGCGGGGCGCAGTGTTCGCGCCCATCCAAGCCGCCATCCTCGTCGCCCTTTGGGTCGTCGGTGTCCTCTACTACCTGGCCAGGCAGGCCTGGGCCCAGCGGAGTGGCGACTGAGGCAGACGCTCCCGGCACCGGCCGCACCACGTCCCTCTAACCCTCAGCCAAGAAGCGACACTACATAAGCGGGACTGCGCATTCTCCCTGTGGTCCGCCGGACCGGACTCCTTGATTGACTTGCTTGTTCGTACCTCGGGGGCATTCCCGCTGTCCAGTAGGCCAGCCACAGAGTGACGGGCTGACCAGCCTACCTCTTTCATAAAACTGTGAAACGCCACGGGCGAGTTAGCCGCCTCTACGCCCATTGCAAGTTTTAGTAATGCTGTTGGATGTCCAACCGTCCCTGGCTTTTCGCTGTTTTATGTAAGAGGTCCCCTTGCGAGCCCCTCACTGTATGGCCCGCTCGCTAGAAGATGGTGTCTTCAACCTAGCTATGAGCTGGAACATCATACCGCCACCCTCATGCCGATGCTTTCATGCTTACCTCTGATGCCTTAGCAACGCTTCCCGTTCAAACCTTACGTGGCTCGGGTACCTTTATCCCGGGGCCAGAGCATGTCCGTCCCATCATCAGATGGAGGCGATCCACGTACGGCCGTGGGCAAATGTACATAGGCATCCATCCTCGGAGCTTTATCAATGTGCCTTGTTTATCATTTATGAGGAATATTTGTCTTCTTCCCCGTTCATGTACTGCTTTCTTCTACCTGCCTGATACCACCAAAGCTATTCCTATGTGCTGTACAGCATGGAGCCAGCAGCGCAGCAAACATCCCTCCGGGTGCAAGATCTCTTCTCCGTCAATGGAAAGGTGGTTGTCGTCACTGGCGGCGGCACTGGCATAGGCAAGGCTATCGCTGAAGGCTTTGCTGTGAACGGCGCTCGAGTCTACATCGTGTGAAGGAGGCAAGCCGTGTTGGAGAGTGCGATATCTCAGATACGGGGCGACGCGGAAGGTATCCAGGGCGACATCCGAACAAAAAATGACTGCCAGAAATTTGTGGCGCAGATCAAGGCCCGGGAGCCACGTGTGAGCTCGCCCCGCCACCAGTATCAAGAGGGGTTTCCGAGTTTAACTAGGTGCCGAGCTTGACTGCCTTTTTAGGTCGATACCCTTGTCCACTGTGCTGGCGTGCTACGGGCGTTCGGGAGTGAACCCCCTGATTACAGCAGCCGTAAGCGACACGGATGGAAGCTTATAGGCGTGTTCCCATTGCAGGGGATCCGTCCTAGCTAGGTACCTAGGTACCCAACCGACATTATCTACCCAGCCGATGAGGTGGAGAAGTACCTGATCAACGGAGTCGACGAGCGAGTTGTGAACTGCCGATGCCACAGGCTGTCACGGCACGGCCTTCGCGTGCTTATTGCGAATGATATTCAAATCAGTGAGGACTTCTCTCAGATGACGCAAGGTAGGAGATGTCTCGCGCTTTCGCTCCACCGTTGGGGAACCCCTTGGTAGCAGCTGACAGATCAAACCCGCTGGATAGTCCACGTCAATGGCGTGTACTTCCTGACAACCCAGATGGTGCCGCTACTACGCAAAGGAACCAATCCCAACGTCGTCGTCATCTCGTCCCTGGCTGGGCTTTCAAACGATAGGTAAGCAGGGGTTTCAATGGCTGATGTGGACTAGACGGAAAGGATATATACTAAAAAGTATACTCCTGAGCATCGGACTCCTCATCTCGCCGATATATAACGTCACCAAGGCTGCAGGCGCATCGTGCTCTCCTTATCGATCAGCCCCTGAGCTCACGTTGCCCCAGACTGACAGCTTGATGTAGCAATCAAAATGGCTCAACTCCTCGTAGGGCAGCTTGATCCGTATGCATTACCCCAGTTCTTCTTGACTTTCAATTTCCCTCGCACATATCTGACAATGCTTCCATTCCCGGGATGAAAATCAGAGTCAACACGATCTGCCCGGGCCCCTCCCGTCCAAGGTCACAGGCGTCCCCATCGAGGGGACCAGGCGCGAGTACCGGCTCGGCGAGCAGGCGCACAAGGCAGGACTGCGCTGCACGGCAAAACGACCAGGCCGCCCCGAGGAGATTGCGGGACCGGTCCTGATGCTGTCAAGCGCGGCGGGCGGCTACACAAACGGCGCGGCCCTGACGGTTGACGGAGGCCGCCTGATGCACACTTCCATCAACGACGGGCTGCGCCTTCCCGAGGAGACGGACGTACCACCAGTAGGTGGGTGCTCCTCTCCTTCTCGTGGGCAAGTGCCACCCTGCCCGACCTGAAAAGCAAACGGGAGGCTCCTGCCGTCAGCAACCGTCCACGGGCAATCCGATATGGTGTAGTGGTTAACATTCGGCACTCTCGCGTATATAGTGGTGTAGATGCTGGGCCCGGGGTTCGATTCCCCGTATCGGAGTTTATTTCTTTTTTGCACTTGCGCCTAACTCATACCAAAGACCTGGCGATTTCCACATCTTGTTTCGCATCATTCCGAGGCTTTCTTACAGCCGTTTTTGCTTACTGCGCAATGAAGCCATAAGCCTCTGTCTATTCATTTCTCCGCCATTTACCTATGGCGAGACCCTCACTTGTGTGCATTTGCTCGGTGCCTTTCCAGGACATTCCTACAAGATTTGGCCAAGTCTCGACTCTGGGAGTATCTAGAATTTTGCTGGGCATGCCGTCAAATCGGCGGGACTTTATCATCCGGTCTTCTCGCTGGGCCGAGGCATGCATGGCGCAGGTGCCAGTGGTTACAGGTGAGACATATGTCACGCATGCATGAACCTTGTGGCGAAGCCGGGCCTATCTGGACGACACCATAGGGGAGCCATTTGGGACAAACACCAAGAAGAAAGCACCAACGCTTGCCAGTTGTGCACGGGTTAGCGTGAAGAAACACATCATCTGACGGCAGCTCAACCCGTGCTCGCCCGTGCTTCGGCCACGACACCGAAGCTTCACATGCATCATGAATCGCACAGTACCTTCCCTGGACGCCAAGCTGTGCTCTCAATAATCTTCCGACCCTGCCTACTCCTATTTGCCAGACCTGGAGGATGGACGCTCGTGGTGCATGCAAGGAAATGGCTCGTCAGATCCCAAGATGCCGTCTCGGAATCACAAGCAGGTCCGCCGACACGAAAACAAAGACCACGGGCAGGTTAGCCGCTACGAGAATACAGACTACAGCCAGGCCCGCCGCTACAGCGACATAGACCAGAAACAGGCCCGCCAGTACGACGATACCGGCAGCCAGTTTGGAGAGTACTACGACCCGGGCAGCCGAAGGCCGGGCTACTACGGCTACGACGAGAACCGCTGGCCAGACGGGCAGTATCCGGTGTACCCCCGCGGCAGGCAGTGGTACGACGACAACTACACGTACAGAAACCCGCCGCCGAGGGCCCATCGGTACTCGCACCACCACCACGACTACAGTGAGGGTGAAGCAGATCGTGGCGGCCACCAGCGGGAAGAGCATGACGAATATGAAGAGGAAGAAGCGCGGGAATCAAGAGGCCGGGCTAGGAGCAGGCCCGGGCGGCTGGTGTCGAGGCTAAAGAACTGGGTCTCCAGATCCAGAGGCGCTTCCAGGAGACGCAAAGGCGAAATGTCCGAGTCATCCCGCGCGTCCTCGATCAGCAGGTCCAACCACGGAGACGGCGGCGACCACCACCACTCAACGCGCGGGCACAGCCACAGCCCAGACAGGAAGCGAGGCCGCCACCATCGCCACCGGCGGTACCACTCCGAGGCGCGGTCGCGGTCGCGGTCGCCGAGCCTGGACCGCGCGGCGCGGCTACGGCACGCGGTAATCGCGGGCGTGACGGCGGGCGCCATCGAGGCGATCCGGGTGCGCCGCGAGCCCGGGCCGTGGAGTGGGGCTAAAGGCCGGAGGGTGGCGACGGCGGCGTTCAGCGCGGCGGCGATCGAGGTTGCTATTGATAAGCATCCGGAGCACGATCCGCGGAAGAAGGCGGTCGCGGCGAGGATTGGGGGGTTGGTTGTGAGCCGCATCATCAACGGGCCCAGGGGGAGTGGGGGTGGTGGTGGGCGCAGGGGCTGACGAGTGTTGTTGGACGTGAAGTCAGAAGAGGGCGGAGTGGGAGGGATAGAGAAAACTTCGAGATGAATTTGGACAGCTTATTGCGTCCGTCGATTGGGCGTTTAAAATTGTGCATTTTCGAGTTGGCAGGAGAAAAAACTCGAGTCGGAAGGCACAACCGCCATTTGACATTCGCTCCTGCAGTGTTCGTGTGTCTTCCTCAATAAATGGACTAAAATTTTGCCAAACCGTGTGGCTGGCGCTCGCTGCACAGTCTGCGATGGAAATTCTTGGTCCAAATTTTGTAGTAAGCTGTGAGTAAAAAGTCGAGGGGCGCGCGTTTGCTTACGGTGCCAAAGCACTGGACTTGTGCTGTTCAGTGCTGGGACCAGCGACCCGACGCGCCACAGCCACCCAACTGCCGCCCCTTCATACTGTGCAGTGAAGACGTTGGATGGCTGTGGATGGGAAGGACACCGGTAGCGCAGCCAAATCTGACCTCGGACAATTCACGACAGGGATTTTCTTGGGCGCTGGTAATCGTCCCCATACCTTGGCCGACAGGCTCTGCTGCGCTGCGCCGTTCAACAATGGCCATTATATACGGCCGCATGGCCCGCCAGGATCAGCATCTGTGAACGACTCTTCCTGCACACCACATTGACAAACAACCCGCCCGAGACCCCCACGCACCACCAGCACACCGACCCCACCTCGAACCGCTAACCAGGAGTCACCAAAACAGAAGCACAAACACGGCCATGAAGACAGCAAGCATCATAGCAGCCGTTGCCGGCTGCGTCGCGATAGCAACAGCGAAGCCTGTCTTTGTATCACCGCACCAGCAGTACTCGTCCTCCGTCGGAGTCCTCGGCTGCAAGGTTGACACTAACAGGGCTGCCTACTGGCCCCTCCCCGTTGACTGCAACAACATCTGTGTCAAGGTCACCTACCAAGGCCGACATGTGACTCTCCTCAGGGTCGACGTATCCGGGGGTGCTCACGATATTTCATACGACGCCTGGAACGTACGCAGCTTCCCGGAACCCCCACGTCCATCCCTCTATCCCTCCATGTCGCATGCCTATGCTAACAAACAACCGTACGGGTTTTACAGTACCTCGCTACTGGCTTCAGTGCCAAGGAACCCGGCAAAAACGCCGGAGGGGCAGGTGTCAATGCAGACTACGAAGACGTCCGTGGCAGTGATCCCGAGTGCAGGAAGCTAATGCATACAGCGGGCAACAAGCTGGCCTTCTCCGCCCAGAACAGCCAGAACTTCATCAGTTCCTGTCGTAAGCGCTCCCGCTATCCCCTAGCCCCAACGTCTCCAAGCTAAAGCTAACGCCATGCTCAACCTCTACAGCCCCGGGAACCTTTGTCAGAGACAACAAGGTCGAGTATAACATTGGAGACGCCCAGTGCACCGTGGGCCACGATGAAATCTGCACGCTAACCGAGGCAGACCGTGCTGCCGGCCTCAACCAGCCCGCCTGCCCCAGCGGCCTGGGCACCCCTGGGAAGATGAAGTCGTGTTTGGTGAAGAACATGGAGTACCCGACCGGGAAGTACGTTTGCTCCGTCCCAGACGGCCCGACGCCGCCCCCTTCGAACGAGAAACCGTCCATCATAATTTGAGAGCCCGCTGCTCTGGCGTCTGATGCTCCACCGGTCCCAGCACCTCCTGCTCCGCCACCTGCTATCAGGTCGACTAACATCTAGGTCCCCGGCTGATACCTCCCCTCATCGTCACGCCTTGGAACGTATTCGTTCTGAGTCCCCCCCGTTACAGCATTCGTTGGTTTTTTGTTTCTATACTTTTCTTCTTTTTCCCTTCCTCTTTTTGTTCACACTTGCAGCTACTACTCTCGATACCCTTCTTGCGAGACGTTTCTTTCTGGGATAACATACTTTCAAATATTGGCATATTGATAAAATACTATGTTAGAAAATCCATCATCTGCTTATTGAACCAGCAACGGCTTGTTGTCTCCTCCTCATGGGATTCTAAGGAGGACCCTCGAAAGATCAACACCGCTTCCCTGCTCGGCCACGCCTCCCTGTGCGATGGCAATCTCGGCCCTCTCGTCGTCGGCAGCGAAGAAAGCGGCCGAAAGGAAAGGGGCGTTGAGGCCGCAGCCGTGCAGGCTGATGGCCATAGTGCACCAACCTATGTCCTCGTCGACGGGGTCCGGGAAGCGAGCGTAGGCGCGCAACGGGACCTTGACGACGGCCGTCTCGCCCGGCTTGACGCCGGCCAGGCTGTACTCGAAGAACTGGTCCGCGGGGATGTCCTCGCAGCGGCCCGGCCACGACAGGTAGTTGCCCTGATACGGGGTCGGGTGCTTCGGGTTCAGGCGCAGGCCCGTGACGTTGAAGTAGAGCTGCTCATCGACCGGGTTGTGGCTGTCGCCGACAGCGCCCGAGTCGATGATGCAGCGCTTTGGCGCGCCGGCGCTGCTGCGGTCGATGGCGATGGGCGCGGCGCCGTTGAAAGACAGGTTGGCTGCGTGCGTGTAGTACTCGTTGACACTGTAGCCCAGGTTCATGAGGCGCGGGATCTTGACTAAGGGACCCGTGTACTTGGACGTGTCGATGCCGCCCAGCAGGCCCGCGCCCGTGTAGGTGCCGCGCACGTCGGCGGGGGGCTTCTCCATCCACAGCGACTGCACCGGCGCCGAGATGCGGCCCTGCTCGAGCAGGCTCTGGCGGAACGACGGCCCCGTCGTGTTCATGACCTGCGGGTCCGGGCTCGAGAAGTATGGCGCCATGCCCATGATGGAGTAGTCATACTCGGGCTTGGTCGCGCACGTGTTCTCGGCCTCAGTGGTGGTGCGCTGCTGCAGGTACTGGACGAGGGCGACGCGCACGTCGGCCACCTCGCTCGACTGGCCGAGATGGTTTGCGAAGGTGAAGGTGTCGTTGACGACCTCCCTGGCCTTGTATAGCTTGGACAGGCCGCCGCCGTAGCCGTAGTCGGCGTTCCAGGGCTCCACCGGGGTCGAGGTGGGGGACCGGGATGGGTCGTAGGAGCCCACCTCGGGGACGCTGGCGTTGCAGGGGCCCTGACAGGCCAGATAGCGGCAGCCCCAGTTCTGGGTGGCGTTGGGGGAGAAGAGGAAGAAGTCCGGGCTGCCGAGGTCGTAGCAGACCTCAATCGTCTCGTTGGAGTAGGGCAGGACCAGGCTGGTGGCGAATTTGTTGTTGCGCCCGTACGCCATGTGCACCGGCATGTGGACCGTCGGCACCACAGCGGCGGCTTCGGCTGAGGCCGGGGCAGCCGTCGCCATCTTTGCGGCGGCCACGACGGCGGCGCCGACGGATGCCCGGGAACTCGGCTTCATCTTGATGACTGGGAGATGAGCGTCGGGACGGTCCTGTCATGCAGGGGGACCGCTGGCAGTGGTGATGCTGGACGAACCGAACCGTTTATAATGGCACGGGTGTCCAGATTGGCAAGAAAGCTTGCCTGGTGTTATTGGTGGAGTCTCCCGGATTTTAGAGACTGATGCGGCCGGTTCCCCTGAGTCTGGCGGCCATCAATCACCGTAATTGGAAAGAGGCCCCGTTATTATCGCCCAGCATGCCCCATCAGTGACGTTTTCTTCGCTGGAAGAGAGGGGAATACGAGCTGGGATGGCTGCATGAATCCGCAACCTCGGGGAAATTTACGCCAAGGCCAGCATCCCGTCCGGTGTGGGCCTTCATCGCCATCACACAGCCCCTTGCCAACGTCAAAAACCACCCTGCCGTCCTCTTCTTGGCTCGCTCTCGACGTCGCCGCCATGCTCTCGCGCGCTCACGACCGCAGCACTCCGCAGTATCACGCCCCCACCAGTCGCGATGCTGGGCCTGGCCGTTCTCCTGTCCGTCCTTGGGCTCGCCCACGAGGCGTCTTGCGAGGAGCCCGTCGCCGGCGCATCGACTGCTGCCAAGCAGTACATTATTGAGTTTGGCAATGTGCGCAGCCCCCTTGTTGTCTCTTTATGTCCCTCGCCGGCATGCTGACCTTGTGAACCTGTAAAGGGGCTTCTCCCTCGCGATATCGCGGCAGATGCGTCGGTGAAGCTTGTCAAGACGTACGAGTCGCCCCTGTTTACCGGCGCCGTCGTCGAGGTAGACTCCGATGGCGGTGCGGCTAAGTACGCCGCTGGGAGGCAGGTCATCAACATGTGGCCAAACCACGTCGTCGCCTTGGACAAGCCCCTGGATGTCCAAAGCTTCCTCGACGACGTCACGGCTGCCGACTACTCGGTGCACAAGGCCACGGGAGTCGACCGCCTGCACGCGGCCGGAATCCTGGGCCAGGGTGTCAAGGTTGCAATCGTCGACAGCGGCGTGTGGTATAAGCACCCGGCTCTGGGCGGCGGCTTCGGGCCTGGGTTCAAGGTCGCGGGCGGATGGGACTTTGCCGGTGACTCGAGCAACCCCGATGATCCCAAGAAGCCCGACCCTGACCCGCTTGACACCCCCGCCGTTGGACACGGGACCCACGTCGCCGGAATCGTTGCCGCCGTGAGCGACGGCTTCGTCGGCGTCGCGCCCAACGCCACCCTCCTTGCCTACAAGGTCATGGGCGCCTACGAGGGAACCAACTCCGCGATCTTGATCGATGCCTGGCTGCGCGCCTATGCTGACGGCGCTGATGTTATCACCACTAGTATCAGCTCCCTGGTTGGGTGGCAAGACAGCGCCCTGTCCGTGGTGGCGTCCCGCATCGCGCGTCAAGGCGTTGTCATGACCATGTCTGCCGGCAACAACGGGGCTGACGGCGCCTTTTACGGCAGTGAGGGCGGCTCCAGCGACGACATCTTGACTGTCGCTTCGGTTCAGGCAGAAGTAGCACCCGCCACGCGCTACCGGCTGGCCGTTGCCCTGGACGGCGTGTCCAACACGACCGCAGGCGGCTACCTGTCCGCCGATACCTTTTCCACCGACGTTAAAGACTGGCCCGTCGTGGCCCTGAGCATGGATCCGGAGATCGCTGCGGATGCGTGTGAGCCGTACCCTGCCGGTACACAGAACCTCACCGGCAAGGTGGCCCTCGTGCGTCGCGGAACATGCAACTACTCGACGAAGCAGCGAAACCTCGAGGCCCTCGGCTGCAAAAATATTCTCGTGTACAACGACAACAGCGCCCTCGGGAGGCCGGGGTCGACGCTCCCGACCAGCACCATGGCCATGATCCCGGCCTCTGCCGGTCGTGCCATCATCAGGGCCCTGGCCGCCGGTGCCAGCGTCACGGTTGACTTCTCTCGGGGCGGCGTTGTCGGCCAGCCTGACGCCCTGGGCAACACGCCCAGCACCTTCAGCTCCTGGGCCGCCACCTACGACCTGCTGCTCAAGCCCGATGTCGCCGCGCCCGGCGGCAACATCTTCAGCACCTGGCCGGAGAACAAGTTCCAGGTCCAGAGCGGCACGTCCATGGCGACCCCTTACATGGCGGGCGTCGCGGCGCTCTACATCAGCGCCTTCGGCGGCCGCGATAAACACGGGCCCAACTTCGCCCTCGAGTTCAACCGACGCGTCATCGCCGCCGGCAAGTCCCTGCCGTGGTACGACGGGGCCACCAAGAGCAGCCGATTCCTGGCGCCGGCGCTGCAGATGGGCAGCGGCCTCGTCAACGCGTCCAGGGTGCTCTACGCCGGCACGACGCTCGACACGGCCAAGCTCAGCCTCAACGACACGCGCCACTTCCAGGGCGCCCACGAGGTGACCGTCACCAACAACGGCGCCGCGGCCGTCGCCTACAACTTCACCCTAGAGCCCGCCGCCGGGTTCGAGATCCAGGATCCCTTCATCACCATGTGGAACACGTGGGGCGTCAAGCCGTTCGCCAGCCTGTCGCCCAAGGACCTCGTGCCCGACGTGCAGCTGCCCGAAGCGTTCAGCCTCGGCCCTGGCGAGTCCAAGAAGGTGACGATGACCTTTGCCAACCCAGAGGCCAAGGGCTGGAACGCGACCGTGATCCCGGCGTACAGCGGCAAGGTGCTGGTGCGAGGCGACAACGGCGACACGCTGTCGCTGCCGTACCTGGGCGTGGCGTCGAGCCTGTACGAGAAGAAAAAGGTCTTTAAGAACACTTTCCCTAAGGTCATCGGCGGCCAGCCCTGGAAGCCCATCGACGAGAAGTCGAGCTACACCTTCAACCTGACCACCGGCGTGCGCGACTTTCCTTTTCTCGTTACAGCCTTCGACTGGGGCACGCGCGAGCTGCGCTGGGACGTCTTCGAGGCCGGCTGGGCCGAGGAGGAGTGGCGGTACCCGCCCGAGGGCAACGCCAAGGGGTTCGTCGGCGCGGTTACTATCTACTCGGGCCCGCTGGACATCAGCTTCCAGCCGCCCACGGACCTCACTGACCCGGCCTTCAACAGCCAGACGACGCCCATGCCGGCCCGGTACCTGAGCCGCCAGGGCATCTACCAGCCCAGCGAGAGGAAGTGGCGATGGCTGGGCAAGCTGGCTAACGGCACCCAGATCGCGCCTGGGAATTACACCATGCGCGCGGCGGCCGCGAGGCCGTTCGCCGACCTCTCAAAAGTGGATGGCTGGGAGGTTTGGAGGCACGAGTTCCAGGTGCTTCCGCTGCAATAAACCTCGCAGAGGGAAAGCAACCTGGGTTTAATGATACCTCCGATAGTTCCTAACGACTAATTTCTAATTTGAATACCACCGTCTTCGAACTGATAAACAGGTGCACTAACGTAGAAGCGACTGGAAGGGGTGACAACATGGAATCATGGCACCTCCGAAAGAGGATATAGAGAGAGCTACTCCTACCGAGAGTTACCAAAACACGAAAGTAAAGAAAGAGTGAAAGAAAGCAAAGGAGAGGGTGAAAGAGTGCCTTGTCTTCTCCGCAGGAAGCTCTCGGGGCAAGGTAACCGCTTCCTCAGGGGTCGGTGGAGTTCTCGAGCTGGCTGCCAATCTCGCAGAACATCTCGATGTAAAGGTCCGGGACTGTGGAGACAAGGCGTGTGAGCGAACAAAGCATGTAGGACAGATCTGGTGTTGCTGAGCATCTTCATAGGAGGAAGTTCCAAGGAACGTACACTTCCAGGCGTCCGTTGCCTTGATGGACGCAACCCACTGCTGCTTGCCGGCGCTCGGGATTTGCTACACATTGCCACGCGGGATGCCGTCAGAAGAAAGCTCACAACACGTGTCTGGCTGGTAACTTCGGGGCAAACTCACAAACACGCCGGGCGAGACGCCGCATCCTCGGCCGAAGAGGGTGTCACAGATGCGGACGTAGAACTGTGTCAGAGAATTTTGTCAGTGGGACAACAAAGACGCGATTACCAATGAGAACAGTGGGAAGCCTGATCCTCAAGAAAATCACCGACGTTCGTGTCACGCCGGATGGTCTTGAGCTCGTTAGCCCAGTAGAAGTTGCGCGTCTCGGTGACGTCGATGTCGCCGCTGGGGAAGATCTTGGTCCAGGAGCTCTTGTCGTAGCTGTACTGGAGCTCAGCCCTGATGGCGGCCCTGTTATCGAAGTTGAGCTGCCCCATGGACTATTACGATGGCCCGATTTTGTCAGTACGTCCATGGGGGCTACCCCGTTAGGAGCGTGGGCGGTCTCGGACCCACCATGAACCGGTAGTTAGCACAGGTGTCGCGCTTGACCAGAGCGCTCGGCTCGTTGGGGCTTGAGGGCGCCGGAACAGCCAGGGCCGGGACGGCCAGAGCGAAGGTCAGGAGGGAGTTCAGAAGCATTTTTGAGTACCGGGAACTTGTGTGAGGCAGAGCGCGATGTTTTGTCTGTCGCTTCAGTTGAGAGAAGGGGAAGTTGTGCTTGTCTTCTGAAGATGCGTCAAATCTACCAGAATGTCGGCGATTCTTTGTCGACTTTATACTTGTTTCTTTGAACTATTAGATGCCTCCCTTTCCGCCAGGGAAACAGTTCCAACGGTTTCCCCGCATAATATTCCCCTAGCTCCGCACCGCCGTTGAAGCATTCACGTTGCCAAACCGTGTTCAGCCGTCGTGAGTTAGCTGATCTGGAGGTTCTAGCGAATGGCAGGCTGGGATTCACTCGTCCCGGTTCCCGTTCGGGCCATGCTTGTTATACAGGGCTATGTTGGGGACCCCAGGTTGCAGCCCAGCTCGCCACGGATCGTATCAGCTCAGGAGCATGCTGACATTGCCTTCAGCAAACTGGGCACGAGGGGTTGGATGCGGGGATAAACCAAACGATTGGAGCCAGATATCTGCAGGCAATTTTTATTGCATAATATTTACTGCTCCTCTGCTGTAAATGTGCCGTCTCAGCTTGCATGCTTCCTCGCATTTTACCATGTCTTGTCCAGATGCCAGCTGAGATTTCCTGGGGTACATCCCATCAAAAGCCTGTCGCTGTATTCAGTAAAGTACAGGCTTTGGGAAGCCGCTCTGGACAAATTATGGGATTATTGGTTGGTCTGGTTTGGGGATAGTGTATCCAGCGTGTGTCTTGTCGACGCTTCTACGACAGCTATCCCAGGCTTGACAGCAAGATCAGGCCGGCGGGGTAGCTCAAGTGACGTTTGGTTGCGTCACTTGGGCTAATCCAGAGCTACTCCATGCCGGTTTCTTCCGCGAGCTCCCACGTGGGGCTAGCTCTGTGTGCTATCTTGCATGCGTTTGTTCGCTCCATATCTGAGCAACATCCTTGAACCACATCTCGCCTTGGTATCGACTGGTTGCGGTGCCCCCGAGCACGTACTGCAGAACAAATATTTACTGCCGCAAACATGCCTGAGGGCCGCAAGTTCGCGCACCTGCCCCTGAGCACCAGTGGCCCGCTCGACTGCGCCCTGATGGGCACGGCTCTGCTGAACCACCCCTTCTTCAACAAGGGCACCGCCTTCACCAAAGATGAGCGCCGCGACTTTGACCTGTCCGGCCTGCTGCCCCAGAACATCCAGTCCCTGGAGCACCAGGTCGACCGCGCGTACGCCCAATACTCGGCCCAGGCCAACGACCTGGCCAAGAACTCGTTCTTGACCTCGCTCAAGGAGCAGAACGAGGTCCTATTCTTCCGCCTGCTCCACGACAACCTGCCCGAGATGTTCAGCGTCGTCTACACCCCGACCGAGGGTGACGCCATCCAGGACTACTCGCGCCTCTTCCGCCGGCCCGAGGGCTGCTTCCTCAACGTGCACGACGCCGGCCGTGTCCGCCACGACCTCGCCCAGTGGGGGCGCCCGCAGGACGTCGACTACATCGTCGTCTCGGACGGCGAGGAGATCCTCGGCATCGGCGACCAGGGCTGCGGCGGCATCCTCATCTCTTCCGCGAAGCTGACCCTCGCCACCCTCTGCGCCGGCGTCCACCCGAACCGCACCCTCCCCGTCGTCCTCGACTGCGGCACCGACAATGAGGGTCTGCTAAACGACCCGCTGTACCTCGGCCTGCGCGAGCGCCGCGTCCGGGGGGAACCCTACGACGCGCTCGTCGAAGAGTTCGTCCGCGCCGCCCGCGACCTGTTCCCGCGCGCCTACATCCACTTTGAGGACTTTGGCCTGCGCAACGCCCGCCGCATCCTCGAGCGCTACCGGCCCCGCGTCCCCTGCTTCAACGACGACGTCCAGGGGACGGGCTGCGTCGCGCTCGCGGCCATCATGGCGGGCCTTCGCGCCGCGGCTGGCGACGCTAACACGTCAGGGCTGCTGGCAGGCCTGCGCCTCGTCGTCTTCGGCGGCGGCAGCGCAGGTATGGGCATCGCAGACCAGGTGCGCGACGCCGTCGCCGCCGAGCGCGGCGTCTCCAAGGCCGAGGCCGCGCGCCAGATCTGGGTCATCGACAAGCCGGGCCTGCTGACGACGGGCGTCGGGACGGACGACGCGCAGCGGGCTTACGCCAGGCCCGAGGAGGAGTGGCGCGAGAAGAGGACGGACCTTCTGGGCGTCGTGCGCGAGATCAGGCCCAACGTCCTGGTCGGCACGTCAACGGTGCCTGGCGCCTTCACGCGCGAGGTGGTCGAGGCCATGGCGGAGGGTGCAGAAAGGCCCGTCATCATGCCGCTGTCGAACCCGACGCGCCTGCACGAGGCCGTCCCGGCAGACCTGCTGGCGTGGACGGGCGGGAAGGCGCTCGTGGCGACGGGGTCGCCCTTCAAGCCCGTCAGGGGCCCCTGGGGAGCGTGCGGGGGAGAGGTCGAGGTCGAGGTGGCCGAGTGCAACAACTCGGTCGTGTTCCCGGGCATCGGGCTCGGCTGCGTGCTGAGCCGCGCGCGCCTGCTGACGGACCGCATGCTGGTCGCGGCGGTGCGGGAGCTGGCGGCCCTCAGCCCGACCCTCGCGGACCCGACCGCGCCGCTGCTGCCGGGCGTCGAGACGGTCAGGGACGTGAGCGTCGCGGTCGCGAAGGGGGTCATCAAGGAGGCCGTGGAGGAGGGCGTCGCGACCGAAGAGGGCATCCCCGACGACGACGGTGAGCTCGAGGAGTGGATCCGGGAGCAGATGTGGACGCCCGTCTACCGGCCGCTCAGGCGGGTCGACATGGGCAGCGCCACCAGGGAGGCTAAGGGGGAGTTGAAGATTGCGGGCAGTCTGGGCAAGTAGGATGGAGCGGGATTGAGTAGTGAGACTTGACTCGGGCGACTTTAAATCGGCCTAGTAGCCCGTAGCTTGTCGTTTACACCGCGCTTTTCGAGGTCCCCTTGAAATCACCCGCAGATATGATTTCCACACAAAGTGGTCCGTCCATCTGAGCAGGATTTTCGAAGGTGTGAGCTCCATATTTCTCTTCAGGCTGACCCGTAGCTCTGGTTCTGGATTGTCCTGCTTCAGTCAGCTGCCGGAAGAGCAGCGGACCCCGTCCGCGCGGAGTTCTAAGCGGGAGCCATACCTCCATTGCCGGGCTATGCACCGCCAGGTCTCGGGATAGACAATTAATAGACAAACCAGCAACGGAAGCTAGGAAGCACATGGCGCTGTCGGAGGTGGCGGTTGTCGCGTGGGCGCAACTGTGGATGTAACTTCGACCTAAGGCTGAAGGGCCGGCGAATGCCATCGTTAGGTAATTAGCAGCAGCAGGTATTCTACTCTCGTCCGAGTCATGGACAGCAAAAGAAGAAAAGGACAAAAAGGAAGGGGGAAAAGAGGAAAATAAGAACTTCGTTTCAATTATGTGATTACAGCGGCAGCTAGAATGAAAGCCAGAAATACGAAACTAGCCAAATTAGGGGTATAAAGAAACAAGAGATAGGAAAACTAACAGAAACGATGGTGTGAATTCGGAAACTAAACCAGAATGGAAAAACTCAACAAAGACATATGGCACCTAATTTCTTTTCAGGACCCAGAGCCCAGAAAGGATACAGTTATCCCAAAAAAAACAAACCCGCGCAAAGTCGTGTTTACCTACCTAGTTAGCAGCGTATCAATCCGATAACGGACACAACCTTCACATGATGGCCACTTCAGGCCTTCTTAGTAGTTTCTTGGTAGTCTTTGTGGTGGTGTCTTTGGTGGGCTTCGCCTTAGTAACCTCCTCGACAATCTCGTCCTTGTATTCTCACATCTGGGCGGTGCCGCCCCTGCTGGCCACCGTCGCAGTAAACCCCAGAGGCGTTTTTCGTCGGTCGCGGTGTCAGCGATAGCCCCTCTGTCACAGGCAGTGATGGCTATACAAAACCAATTATGGTCTGGTAGTCAACAAGATTGGTGGTGTTAAGAAAAACCTACCTGGGCGGTCACTGGGCCTCACCTTTGCAGAGTTTCCATTTTGGAACCTGAGCTGCCCCCCGTCGTTAAGTGCATTGCGTTGCTAGCAGGAAGTACTGATCTGGACGCGTTGCTTAGCATGAGACAGGCTGCTGAAAGCGTCGGTCTTCTAGGTCAAAGAGTTAGAGCTTGGACTTACGCTTCGCCATGGTTGCAGTTGACTATTGTGAACTGATCGCCGTTGTTGATAGTCTTATAAAAGCTGCCGAGAGAACCGCCCTCGCTCTAGTTCTCGCTGCTGTCGACGCAACGGAGCACGGCGTTGGCGTTGGGGCCGCCCTGCGTCGTGCCGGCAAAGGGGAACTCGCCGTTAGAGTTGCAAAGGCGGGCAAGGAATGAAGGGCCGCGTTACTGCAGGGGGTTCCGCTGCAGAATTATCCGGTATTTGTAGAGCTTTCATCGTTGATTCGCCAAAGTGTTTTATCAGGGATTTCGAACATGTACCTGGGAGTGGCCGTCGTCTCCGAACGCACCAAGTGAGGCTCTGTACAACCACACCTGACCAATGGGTGACCCCCGGTAAGGCACGCTCGATTCGGCTAGCCAGCCGAGGTTTGCTTGTGCCTCTCGACCACACGAGCTGAATGACGAGCCGTGTCTCTGAGACACTGTGAGTGGAAGAGGCACGAAGGCTAAGGGCCCTTAGATACAGCAGAGATGCGACCGGATGCGGGATTGCCGAATCAATCCAAGGTGCATGGGGCTGCCGACCAGGAGCGCTGTGTCGTCCTCGGCCGACTGCGAGTCGAGGATGGCAAAGAACCTGCACCTGGGTTTGCCCAGCATCGCGGCCACCTCGGCCGGGGACTTGCCCGGGAACGGGGACGGGGGCGGCCTGTCGGCTGAACCGGGCTTGGCGGCGGCATCCCCATCCATATATTCGCTAGGGAGAATGGCTATGTCGGGGCCGGTACCTAGGGCGAGCTCGTTAGCTCCGTCGTAGGCGGCTGTGAGAAAGCGCTCGACAACCTAGGATGAGAGCGAGGGCGTTGCCGGACAGGCTCGGCGCGTCAGCAATGGGCGCAAACTGCGAAGAGCGCGCACGCGGAGCAGTGCAAATGGCCGGGGCGGAAGAGAGCATACCGAAGAGGGGACTGCCGCAGTGCGGCAGACGGCGAACGTGGCCATGCCTGGGTGCGCTTGCTTGTCCCTCGCTGTGGCAATAAGCAAGCTCCTGGCTGTTGAGATCTGGGCGAGGACTCCTCGGTTCTGCTGTGAGAAGAGCAGAGAAAAGAAGATGGAAGCCCAGAGGTTTCAGGCGGGGTGAATGAATCCTAGTGCCTTCACGGATGCCAATACCCGAACGTCGGGGGTTGCACAGAGATTGATGTGATTCGTCGAGAGGAGGCGGGCTGGTTGCTTCAAGCTTACGTCAGTCCCGTCTGGTGCCTGAAGCCGCGTCCACAGAATAGCTGGCTACCACCAACCAGACATTAATGCCGCCCGTTTTTCAGGCTGCACACTCACGACAACAATCGCACTAAAGGAGGCGCATCGTCTGCCCTTGCACTACCTGCATTTGTGTAGGCTCTTTACCCAAGACCCTATGCGAGCCGTCGCCCGCGAACTCGCCGTCCCCGAGGCACTGCTGCTCTGGCCTGCCTCCATCTACGCCCTGGGACTGTCGTGCTCCCTGCGGTTTATGGGCGTCGTCGCGGGCCTGGTGGGCGACTGGCCCCTCTTTCTGACGCCGTCACTCGTCTACATGGCCTCCACTCTGGCTCTCTTGCTGTCCCGGACGGGCGACCAGCTCGTCGCCTTGCGCGTGGCCTTTTGCGTGCCGCCCGCTGTCCGCTGTTAGCGTCATGACACCGGAATCCCCCGACCGTCGCACACGCAACGTCGCTTTTGCCGTCGTTGGCGACGGCAACCCAGCGGCTTCGCCCTCGGCCTCGTGCTACGCGGTGTGTTTGCCGACCACGTCCAGGGCCTCCTTGACTGTTAAGACGTGAATTTTTAATGAGACCGGGTTGGGCCATCCCCTTGTGCGTTGTTGGACTGCCAGTGCCCGAAACAGGAAAAGGTCTCCAGAACCCATCGCTGATGGAGATACTTGGTTGGCTGGAAAGTAAGATCGGCAAGCTGACGGCCTCACGGCACTCGCGGGGCTGGACTGCACGACTTTGCGTCGCCCCCACGGAGCTCGCCGGCGACCAAGATTGGTGTGCTCCCTTCGCCCTGCTGAGCGACATGAATGTCTCATTGGCTTGTGTTGCCCAGCCGCAGCGGTTTCGCTTACTCTTGTCAGTTGCCCATGGCCCCTGGCTTTCCCTGGCTTTTCCGGCTCTTTTCTCCCTTCTTCTTTAGCTTCCAACACCTTCCCTCTCCGCCGCCCTCGTCTGCCATCTTTGCCATTTAGTTCGTTGAGTTATTGCCATCCTCGACTTCGCCGCCTTCGCTTGAAAAGCGCCGCGAGCATGTCGACTGGGCCGGCGACGGCTCAAACGCAACAACCAGAGAATGGGCTGCAACCGCACCAGGCGCCACAGCATTACGGCTACGCAGGCCACGGCTCGACAATCAGCCCAAAGGCCCTTCGCGCCGATGTTTCCGCCTTCGCGAGCTACCCTCAGGTTGCAAATTCAGACTACCCCGAGGTTGTAGATGCAGGCTACCCGGAGGTGGTCGATGCAAACTACCCCGAGGCCGTGCCGCCCACGCCGCACGGAAAGGTGCGCGACTTATACTCGACAGAGAAGCAGGTCAAGAGCGACCCGAGCCCCGGCGGGCTTTATGCTCAACACGACGGCCTGCTTTCTGGCCAGGCCGGACCTCGACGCCCCGACCCCCGCCCTTGGTGGCGGCGGAAGAGAGCCTGGCTGGTAGCGGTTAGCGTTGTCGTTGTCGTCATTGCCGTCATACTCGGCTGCGTCTTGGGTCTAGTCGTCTTCCGCCACAGCGGCTCTGAGGACACCCCGCCCGCATCATCGTCTGCTCCTCCTGCCACAATGCCATCCGGGACCAGCAGGTGCACCAGTGCCATCTGCGCGGCCCAGGGGGTGGCCGCCGTCACCGGCGGCGACAACCGCGTGCACCTGTTCGCCCGCGCCCCCGACGGCTCCTGGAAGCAGACGTCGTCCGCGCCCGGCGGCGGATCCCACGGTGGGGGCTGGACGTCGCGCGGCGGGAGCTTCGACGGCGCCCCCGCCGCTCTTGCCTGGACCTCGGCGGCCAGCAGCTGGGGCGGCGGCGCGACCGTGTCCCTGTTTGGCGTGTCGCTGTCCAGCAAGCGTGTCGTGGTCAAGCACGTCGGTTTGGGGTCCCCAGACGGCGCGGTCTCGGCCTCGGGCTTCGTCGACCTGCGGAACCCCGACAGCGAGACGACGGAGCCCCCGACCCTCTGCTCGCCGAGCAGCGGCCGCGTCGACGTGTGGATGCGGGTTCCCGGCATCACGCTCAACCGCACCATGCCGGGCATGACCCACAAGCGCACCGACAGGGAGTCGGACTGGGAGGGCCAGTTGTGGGAGATATCGGGCGCCGGCGACCTGGTCCCGGCGTCGCGCTTCGGCGTCGTCTGCCGCGACACCGACAGCTTCCACGACCTCGTCGTCTACGGCAACGGCACCGCCGGGTCCTCGGCCTGGCACCGCCAGTACGTCACCGGCCCCGGCTGGGGCGCCTGGACCGACCTGGGCGGCGACTACGCGGCCGGCACGGACCCGGTCCTCCTCGAGATCTCGACGCAGCGTTTCGACTTTTTCGGCCTCGGCAAGGACTCGCGTCTGTACCATTGGAGCTGGTCTACGGGCGCTGGGTATACCAAAGTCGAGAGCCTGGGCAGTGACACATTTGCCAGCGTGCCCGCCGTGGCCCTATCTGGAGCCAAACGGGACCGGGTAGAAGTCGTCGCGGTGGGGAAAATCGACGGCAAGCTCAAGCATTTCGGTTTCGGGATCGACACCCCAGCGTCGGCAGGCAAATGGGAGGATCTCGGCGCAATATCCAATAGCGCGCCGTCGCTGGTGAGAACCGGGACGGGGGACGTTGAAGTGGTTACGACTGCGGTTGACGGCTCTATTTGGTACGGCACAAGCAGTAATGGTTGGGACAAGATTGCATGGAAACCTATACCTGGATTATAGCCTTGGAGAGCCCACACGTAAAACCTGTAATAAGAATAATCAGGTCGGTAATTGTCGAGATCAGAACAAATCCACTGGGAATTCGAAGTTGAGTTGATGTGTATCATGCTCAGGCTTCTTCTGAAGTCCCGTGCATTGGCCGCAGGGCAGAGGTTATGGACGACGTACTTCGGCTGATACAATCACTGGGCCAGGGCTACGCCGTTGTTGGCAGAGAAATGAGACGTTGAGATAAAGTTCCTACAATTAGAGCTGATATCTTGTGCAAAATTTCACCCCCGTAAACGATCGCCCAGCAGTGAATCGAGGCTGCGCCAACACCCTCCAGTCTATCAACCCTCCAAGTACGTCCAGTCCACACTCCCCCGCGTCTAGACAGTCACGCCGTTGAACGTAATCAGGTTGGGGCTGTCCGTCCCCTCCAGCCCCGTTACCACATCCTTGGTCCCCAGCTCCTTGAGCCTGTCCGTGACCGCCTTGGGGCTCCCCAGCGCAGCAACACCCTCGAGGCTCTTGAGGTAGAGCACCAGGCCAGACACATGGGGCGTGGCCATGGAGGTGCCGTCGAGGACGTCGTGCTCGGCGTGCGACGAGCCGATCCAGGCCGACTCGACGGCGACGCCCGGCGCGAAGACGTCGACGACGGGGCCGTAGTTGGAGAACCAGGCCATGGCGTTGTCGACGTCGATGGCGCCGACGGTGATGGCGTTGGGCGCGGACGCGGGCGAGTATTGGGACGCGTCCCACGCACTGTTGCCAGCGGCCGCGACGGTGAGGACGCCGGCCTGGTAGGCGGCCTCGACGGCGGCGTTGAAGGCCTCGGAGCGGCCGCCGCCTGGTGGTTGAGGGAGTGTTAGCAGAGAAGCCCCGATGGTGGGTTATTTTATTGCTGTGGGGGTTTGGATGTGACATGCGGGGCGATGGGACGGCTTACCTAGGCTCATGCTGATGACGGACTTGGTCTGGCGGTCCTCGGCGGTGATGTTCTTGACGGCCCAGGCGAAGCCGTCGAGGACGATGGAGGTTGATGACTACCAAATCACACATCGTACAAAGTTAGCCCGACCACGCGCAGAAAAATATGCTACATCAAGGAAGCAACTAACCGAGCCTGTGTCAAACACGCGGATGCTAACAATGGACGCCTTCTTGGCCACACCGTACGTCTTGCCAGCAACGGTGCCAGCGACATGGGTGCCGTGGCCGATCTTGTCGATAAACTGGCTGTTCGGGTACGCGTTGTAGCCTAGCGAGCCGCGGCCCTCAAACTCGACGTGCTGCGTGTCGAGCCCCGTGTCGATGATGTAGGCGTACATGCCCTCGGCCGACCCGGCCGAGTCGTAGACGTACTCGGTGCTGCCGGGCGTCCGGTGCGAGATGCTGCCCAGGCCCCACGGCGCGTTGGGCTGGGTGGTCAGGTCGTAGAGGTCCCAGACCAGGTCGGGCTCGACGAAGGCGACCTTTTTTTTCGATGTTTCGTCAGCAGGGTGTTGGCTTGGGTGGTGGATGGATGGTTAGTGTTGGGGGTTGGAATGTGTCTTTACCTCGTCACTCTTCTTGATCTCCTGGAGCGTGGCGGCGTCAAACGACCCAGAGTAGGCGGTGAAGCCACCAAGATTGAAGACCTTGTCGACGCCCGTGGTGTCCCGCTTGGAGACGCTGCGGCGATGGACATCGCCGACCCAGGAGATGTGGCTCTCGAACGAGGCCTCGCTCGCGCCCTGCTTCAGCGTGACGATGTAGCTGTTGGGCACAACCTGGGTCGCCTGCTTGTCGACCGGGGCCGCGAGGGCGGGGAGGACGGCCGCGAGGTGCAACGCGAGGGTCTTGAAGCCGACCATCTTGGGAAAGAAAGGAGGTTGAGATGTTGCCTTTTGGGTGTATATGACGAAGCTACTCAGGAGAACGAGGAGAATGGCGAAGAAGTGCTTGTTCTGATGGACGAAACGATCAAGTCATGGCGAGAGGACATGCCCCTTTTTATCTTCTCAGCGAGCCCCTTGGACGCGGGAGAGTCTGCCATTCCTTAACTCCCATATCCGAGCTCATCACACGCCATCGGTACCGTAGGTTGCTGGATATCGATGTCCATCTTGCAAATCTGACGTTGCAAAGCATCTTCGTGCTTGTAAGCCCATCTCGCGCATGTGAGGACGAGGCCTGGCAGCTTCCTAACCCGGTAAAGGCGCGCGGCCTAAGCGTGCCAATAATTCCATGACGAGAAAACCGGAAAGCCACGACGATAAGGGTCGTTGGAGGTGACAGAGGCAGTGCCAAGGGAAAAGGGGAAGGTGCCAGAGGTCGGGGGTGGGGGTCTGAGATGCATCAATTCGTGTGGGTGGACTCTTGTCATCGTCCACTCTGCTCGTGTGCTATCCCAAGATGACGGGCTCTTGGACATCGGGCTTGACTGGACGAGAGGCTTCCTCGCCGATATGCTCCTCCCTTCCAGTCGTGTGTCGCGGCGATAAGGTAGAGGTATTGGAGTCATGAGGACCGCAAGGGGGTGCGGCCGTGTATCAAGGAGGCGCTACTGGTCAGCACATGCTCGGCAGATGCAAAAACTGGGCATTGCCTTTCTTCGTAGCAACAAGCAGAGAGCTTTCTAGACTGAAGTGAGACGTTGAGTCGCAGACCGTCTGCCAACCCACTACCTAACGTTGAGGAACAATGCCGTCCGGCTAGTTCCGAGGCGGAGGGTTCAGGCTGCGGCAGAAATGTTGCTGAACCCTGGCGGCTATCCCGTTATTTGGGAAATCTTTATTTCTTCCGCCGGTATTGTCTTTGCAGGGTTTGGCGAGAGCGGAAGCCAGCATAGACGAAGGGCGGGACGAGTGAGCGGGAAGGGAAATTGCTGTGCAGGGTGCGAGCGAACGGGAAAATGGGCCCCAAGGAAAAGATGGATTGTTTCCTCGTAGAGCCAGAACGCGCGAGTATGGGCGCCAGGGCTTGGGCCGGAATGAAGGAGCCAACAAGCTGTGCGAGGTTGCAATAAATGCAGTAGCTTATACATGAGGCGGCATATGATGCAATCGCTGGTTGCAAGAAGGGCAGGTGGTGGCCGAGTTAATATATGGAATCGGGTGCCGATGGCAGCAATGGACTGCCTCGGGACCGCTTGTATATATTGGCCTCCACCCACACATCGCGCAGGGGCTTCCAAGTGAGCCAGGTCACTCGCTAGGCTGACCGACCCTGCGCTGCTCGGTGGTTTTCCCTGTTCTTCGTGCAGATTATTTGGCTGCAAGATCCCACGTTATTGCAGCAAATATGCATAAAGAGATAGTGTGATAAGGATGAGATCTGGAAGCTTGTGTCGATTCTGGGCCCTCTCAATAAAGGACCCCTCACGTACAGGGCTATCCTATCTGCAGCGCGCACGTGGGCCAGATGTCGTGCTCGCCCTCTATATCTTGGAGGGGTTTGTTGCACGTGTGCGATGCGCCCACGTGTGTGCGGATTTGCGGGATGTCTGTGGAACGCGTGAGCTCGCATTTCCCTTGATAAAGCTGGATGCGAAAGGACATTGAGGCGAAGCCGAATCCTGAATGATCAGACAGCTTACTGGTCCCGGTGCTTGGCTCGAGCTTTGGAAGCGTTACCGGGAGTCAGCGGATGGCTCGGAGTAAAGCGGCTGGCGGCGATTGGACATCCTCGCATTATTTTCGTCTGCTTCGTCTTCGCGGCCTTCCTATTCCAGAAACCAGGAGGCTCGTGCAGATGCTACGCTAGGCGGCCGACGGCAGGCAGAGAGGCCCAAAAGGCGGAATGCAACGACGACATTGCAGAAGATTGATGTCTGGGCGCGCGGCCAAGGCAGATCTGGCAGGCTGTCACGCAGGATGAGTCTGGGCTGCATCGGGATGGCCCTGGAAGCGGATATAAAAATAGTAAGAAAAAAGTGCACTCGTGTTCAGGGTCGAGCTAGAAATGGCGGAAACGCAAAGAACGCGAGGCTCGCAAACTCGCTTCAATACCACTCCCACTTCCAACCTAGTCAGGGTTGCATCACCAGGCGACCGGCGCCACCGTTGCCGCCGCCAGCGCCGGTGCCACCACCGACCTTGCCTCCCCTCCCGGCGGCGGCGGCGTAAAGCGCTTGGATGTCGGCTCTCCACTGGTCCTCGTCGACATGCATTTCGCGGCGGTCGTACGTGACGAGCCCGTTGACCTCACCCTCAACATCGGTGGTCTGTGTCCAGACAGCGCCGCTACACTCGAAGCGCTCCGTCTGGTCGCGCAGCTCCGTGAGGAGCTGGTGCGAGCGGTAGTTGTATGAGCTCTTGTCCTTATTGATCTCGTACGTCTGGTCGATCTGGTCGATCGCCTGCTTCACGTTCCAGAGGCTGTTGTTTGTGGATACGTAGCGGATTAGCACAAACATGAGCGGATTCAATAGATGGTGGGGAGGGAGTTTGTAGGAAGAGGGGAGAGAATCCTACGTACTGCTCGATTGTCGTGTTGAGCCCAACGCCACCAAATTCTCCTTGGAACCCGATCCGGTTCGAGTCGTGCGGAGGAGATGGGCGTGAGTAGAAGGGTGTGCCACATTGAGGCGAAGCATATTTGTGGTTATCCTGTTGGACTCGTGGGTCAGTATCAGCTCATGGGTGATAGGCGGGAAGTGGTGGTAGGTGCGTCAAAGACTCACCGAATAGTCGCCAAAGCCGTGGTCGTTCCAGCCGGTGACCGAGTTGACCAGCCTTGTCGGGTCCAGGTCACGGACCATGTCGGTCAAGGGGCCCTCAGCAGGGGGATCATTGATCTGCCCCCAGCCTTCGTTGTAGATGATCCAGGTGACGATAGAAGGATAACTCCGGTGCTCGGTGACCATAAGAGCCAGCTGTCGCTGGAACTCAGCCTGCTGGTCGTCGGTTGCTTGAGGTCTGTCAACAGGGAATGACGGCATGTCCTGGTATACCATCAAGCCGATCTCGTCGCAGGCCCGGTAGAAAAGGTCGGGCTCGATCTTGATCTGCGAGAAGAGACAGGGTGCATCAGCCATGCGGACAGATCACCAACACAGAACAATAATGCCAGGTTTACTCACGTGTTTGCGAACCATGTTGAAACCAAGCCTCTTGAGCAGCTTCAGGTCAAAAACCATGGCCTCGTAGCTGGGCGGCATGTGCAGGCCATCTGGCCAAAACCCCTGGTCAAGGGTGCCAAAATGGAAGAGGAACTCTCCATTGATCAACGGCCGCTGGACGCCCTGGACAACGCCGCGCGACACGGTGCGAAAGCCCGTGTAGCTCGTCACCGAGTCGTTGCCGAGCTTGACTGTGATGTTGTACAGGTTGGGGGTGTCGGGCCACCATAGGCGTGGTGATGCAACATTGAAGGAGAAGGGCTGGTCGGCGACCGCCGAGCGCGAAGCAACCTCGGCACCGCCGGCCTCGGTCACTGAGACGCTGACGCTCGCGTTGGCCTGACCGGCGCTGTGGGCCGTGATAGTCACTGTGATGAAGAGGCGTCGGGGTACGTACCGGAGGCTGTGTCAGCTGATCTGCCGGCGATCAAATTTCACATACCGTTGGACGAACAGGTAGGTTTCAGGCGGCGCCTGCCATCTCAACTTACCCTTCCCATCCATGTCGGCCGCGACGTCCAGCGCGGTGATATAGTCGTCGGGGGCGTGTTCCAGCCACACTGACTGCCAGACGCCCGAGCAGGACCGGTAAAAGATGTGTGACGGGTTTATGACCTGCTTGCCGGCAGGGACCAGGAACCCCTCTCTGTTGGTAGGATCATGTACAAACAGAGTCCTGTCCGCGAATAACGGCGTCAGGAAGATTGACATCTCTCTCGAAGGGGGCAAAAGGGCCACCTACAGGAGATTATCCCGGTCGTACGAGACGTGCTCCGTCACGTCGACTGTGAAGCGGAAGTAGCCACCAATGTTGTGGGCAACCTCGACGCCGTTGATAAACACCCTCGTCTCGTAGTCGACGGCCTCAAAATTCAGCAGGGTGGTGCCGCGGCCCTCCCAGCCACCGGGGACCCTGAAGTTAGTGGCATACCACATGTACTCGACATCAAGCTCCTGCAGGCCCGACAGCCCGCTCTCGATGCACGACGGCACCAGGACCTCGCGGTCGAGCAGGCCCGGGGGCGGGGCGACCAGCTCGCGGGTGCCACTGGCGGCGCGCCAGGTCCACAGGCCGTTGAGCGACTTCCATCCGTCGTGGCGCACCAGCTGGGGCCGCGGGTACTCGGGCCACGGGTTCGTGCCGATCTTGTAGGTCCAGTCCGTGTCCAGTGGCGGCTTCTGGACCGCGTACGGCGTCGGCGTCGCGCTGGGCGGGTTGGGGAACGGTGGCGGCAGCGACGGGAAGGGGTTGGACTGCCGGTTGGCTAGGTGCGCCAGCGTCCCCAGTGGGGAGACGCCGTGCAGCAGGAGGAGGGCACGCCGTAGGAGGCGCATGTTTTACGTGCTGCTGCTGCCTTGTAGGCTGCCTGGGGTGTGGTGCTGACCGCGCTGTCTAAGCTGCAGACATCAAGGCGAGACAGAACAAGTGGCAGGAGAGAGGTTAGGGAAAGCAGGCGGTGAAGGTGCCTTAATGAAGCGATTCAAAAGGAGAGCAAGACGAATGGCGTGGACGGGATGCAAGGCGGACGAGATGGCGCCAGCCGAGAAGACATTAGTGGCGGCTTATGCGACTGACGTCGCAGCGCCAGTCACTGCCCGGTTGGAACAGGGCTGGCTCCGAGGTGGGTAGCTGGGGGCGGGGGATCGGCGGTGGTGCTGCAACCCCTGGACCGCCCGCGTGCCGCTGCTCTCTGGGCACTAATGCGGGCGACGACATCAGGCCTCAGTCCAGACCTCGAGCGGCGGGCCTTGCTGCTCATGCACGACGGCGCGTGTTCGTCATGTGCGTAGCAGCCATCCTACCCATCAGTAGAGATCAGAATGCGATTTGCACCGCTGCAGCGTCGCCAATAGCAATGGCGAGGTCATGAACTCGGCCGATACAACCATCGTCGGCCTTGGCCCCTGAAACACAGGCGAGGGTGTGGCCCGGCCCAACCCCTGGATGGAACCATTGTCGAGCACAAGACCGGGATTGATCCTGGCGTGACCTCACAGCGTTTGCGGGGTAGCCTGGCCGTGGAATCCAGGCCGTCAACGCCAAGAGGTGCACCAATTGCCGGAAGCAAGGCGTCGCGGCTTGCGGAAAGTGCTTGGGTGCCATCCGCCGCTGCAGTAGTCGCGTCTGTCATTGCGGGTATCCGCGGCCGCTCAGGCTTGGTCCTCGAAATCGGCTCAATCGTTGGTCTGAAAGCTCTGCAGGCCGCGCCGACAACATGACGAATGCCTCTTGAGGTAGCGGGATTGCGAAAGCATTGCGAGTCTTAGGTGAGCTTTGGACCGAGGGCGAGAGAAGCCCGCCCGCATCATCGATTCAATCACACAAACGTGCCTGCCCGTTTGTTTCAATGTTCTCTGCACCTTCCATGGAAGATATCGATGGCAGTCGCAGCAAGCGTTGGAGCGCAGAACGCGGGGCTGGTGGCCTTGGATCCACCAGTGACCCACTGAAAATGCGACAAAAGCTCCGTGCAGATAAAATGTTCCAGAGACAACCAGAGACGGAGAAAATAGCGACACCATCACAACTACCACGCTCCACCAACACAAACATCCACCGCAGCCAAACAACGTAGCATCTATTTGACATTTGACCGAAGCCGCACGTGGACGGGCATTCCATCCTTGAGCTGCGGCACGCCGTCCCGGCCGATCTGGTACAGTCGGCTGCCCCAAACCGTGGGCTTCTCAGCCTTGGGGCCTGTATTCCCACTAAACGGATCGGTAGAGACAAAAGTTAGATATCTGGTCTTCGCAAAGGGGAAACCCAGATAAACCAGACAGGCCACTCACATCAGCTCGTCCCACTCGTCCCACGCGCACTCGACGTCCAGCTCGCGCACCACGAGCGCCGTGGCCAGCCGGATCTCCGTCATGGCGAGGTGCTGCCCGACGCAGTTGCGCGGGCCCTGCTCGAACGGCCGGTACGCGTTGCGCGACGGCGGCGGGTACTGCTGCTGCCGCCTCTTGTCCCCGTCGCCGTCGCCGTCGCTCGGGAGCCAGCGCTCGGGCGCGAACTCGAGCGGCGAGTCGCCCCACACCCCGCCGAAGGCGCCGCGGTGGATGGCGAAGCTGCCGTCCATCAGGATGCACCCCTCGGTCGGGAACTCGACGCCGTGGTAGGGGCCCGACGTCGGCGGGCCGTGCAGGCTGAACCCGGGCCTCCCAGCCCGTAAGGTGCCGACGTTTGTCTCGAGCCGCATCGTCTCCTTGATGACGGCCGTCGTGTAGACGAGCCCGTTGAGCAGGTGCGGCGACTCGCGGATTTGCTGGAGCACAAGGTCCAGGCCCGTCGGGTCGTCCTTGTCATGCATGTTGTTCTTGTCAGAAAATGCTGCCCCCTGGAACACCTCGTCCACCTCGGCGCGCACGCGGGCCAGCACGTGGGGGTGCTTCGCCAGCATGTTCAGGGCTGTGCACAGCGTAAAGCTGGTCGTCTCGTGGCCGGCGAAGAGCGTGTGCTTGGTCTCGCCTAGCGCCTGTAGTATGCTGTCGCCTGTTTTCCCAGGCTGCTTGTCCTGCTGCTTGGCCAGGACGTCGAGCAGCGTCTTCGCCCCAGAAACTTGTGCGGATCCGTTTTGGTCGCGGCCAAATCGGGCGCGTATCAGTGGGAGCAGGAACGAATCAACGACGCGATTGTTGCGCCAGATCCTCCATCCCCGCAGGGGACTGTATATGTCGTGGAACGTCGAGATGTTGGTGTGGAAGCGCAGCAGCTTGATCTGGCCGACGAGGCTGGCCGACACGGGGGTGAGGGCGGCGCCGTCCTGGTCGCCGACCCGCGCGCCCAGGCAGAAACGGTAGATGATGTCGAGCGTCATGCGCGTGGCCAGGTCCTGCAGCGCAAAGACGCCGCCCCACGCGCCGTCCTCCCCGGCCCTGGCCTTGAGCTTGCGCACAAAGGTGCCGACCTCGTCCGCGATACCCGGCGCGTGCGCGGCGATGTTGGCGGGACTAAAGGCCGGGTTCATGGCGCGGCGGCGCGCCGCCCACACCTCGCCGTTGGCGGCCGACACGTCGTAGCGCCCCGTCAGCGGGCGCAGCAGCCGGCCCTGCGCGGCCGGGTGGTCCGGGCTGTGGTCTTGCGTGAACTGCGCCGACACGTCGCCGTGGAGGCTGAGCAGGAACGGCGGCGAGAAGGGCCAGAGGTCCAGGTAGATAGCCGGCGGCATGGCGATGCATTCGTCCTGCGGGAACAGCTCGCGCCAGTGGTCCTGGATAAGCACGCTCATGTAGTTGCCGTGCGCGTCCGCCGGCAGCTTGGTTGCCATCAGCCGCCCCACGCTCGCAAGGTGGCCAAAGACCGGGTGGTGCGGGATCATGGGCACGCCCTGGCGCTGGAGCCGTTGGAACCGCGACCGCACCGCGAAGCCGCGATGTAGGTAGTAGGCCGCTACCGCTGCGAGCAGCAGCGCGCCGGCCCACGCGGCCGTATGGGCCATTCTGGCGCCGTCCAGCGCTCGCAATGGGCTATAGTCTCGCGTCGACATCGTGAGTCGGGGTTGTTGCGGTTTTCAACAGCAACCTCGAGGAGATTTTCGCGTCGAGAACTTCCCCTGTCAGCTTCGTCCTTGGCTGCTCGCTTGAGTGGGGCTGTGGGAGGCTAGGAACGGGCTAGCCGCCGCCACCTCGGACTTTTGGACAAGGGGACCGACGGGACGGCTGGGAGGGAGATGCGAAAAGAACGCCCAGGCAACACAGCTTCAAAGTGCAGCGTCCGCTCGCCTATCACGGAGGCATTGCCATATTGTTCAGCTGGTGACTCGCCATGCTCATCTGGCTTGGTGACACCGTCTGGATGCCCTGGGCTGATTAGGTACATGTCATTCCCGTGATAAGCAAGTTCGTGGTTGCACCGCGTCGGACTGGCTGGCCTGGTTAGACTGTCTGTCCCGGCCAACCCTTGCTGGTCGGTGTTGTTCAGCTGCAGCCAAGGAAACGAGCGGGTTAATAGGATAGGCAATGCAGAAGTGGTCTACGAAGGGAAGCAGAATCACACAAATCATCCAAAAGAAACAAAAACCGCGGCGGGCAGGGGTGGTCATTATTAATAGGTAGATATCTTGGGATGCAATCCGCGTGGCCGAGCGGCATGTCATTGGCGACGGCCAATGTCCGGACGATCAATAAAACAATCCGGCTGCTGACAAAGTATTCCTCAGAGAGTGAGGACAAGAAGGGGGAGTGACACGAAACAGATCTAAAGAAACATTAGGGATATCCAGGTCAACAACCGGGCATGGTGTACCGACATGCGCAACCACGCCGTGAACAAGATAAGAAGACGAGAAAAGCAGGGGTATGCATCGGGGAGGCGCCTAGAAAATGCAAATTGACGGGGAGTGGGAGAGTGAAGGGGTCATGAGTTACGAGAAATATCCCGAGGGGAAACATGAAAGAAATCGGGATATTTCGAAAAGTGGAAGAAGGACAAGAGCCCCAAAGGGAACGGGCCAAAACAAGATATCACGAAAAAGGGGGGAGGTTTAAATAAACTAAGCGTGTTAAGAACGAAACAGAAAGAAAGAAAAGAATGCAAAAAGAGAAAAAAGAAAAAAAAAAAAAGAACCGAAGCCGCTATTTGCCCTCGCGTTTCCTTGAAATGATCCCTTTTCCGTTTCCGTAGATCCTCAGTCCCAGCGCCATGATGCAACGTTTATATACGGTACACCGTGCCGACATGCCGAACGAAAGGCATACCGGCACGCACAAAGATGGATCTTGTGTGTGCTATGGCCTTGAGAAGCCTTGCTTTGCCTAGACGGACGAAGAAAAAGAAAGGGTCAGTATGCGAGCTTTCGACGAAATTGGATCAGGGAGAAGGTGAACCAACCTTCATCTGTTCAATTCGGGCCTTGAGCTGGCTCGTCACCTCGGCCGCCCGCTTCCAGCTCTCGACCCCATTAGCCGGGGTAGCGCCGGGTCCGCCGCCGCCTGCCGTCGAGTAGCTGCTGGCGCCGCTCGAGTAGACCGGACGCGCGGGAGCGCCCTCGTCGTGGCCTCCGGAGTACGCCCCTGGCTCTCTGCGGAAGCCGCGAGCCGGGCTCGACGCCCCACCGTTGCCGTACCTCAAGTCGGGGCTCAGCTTGCTGTTGCGGGCACCGGCACCGCCATAAGACGGCGGCGGCGCCATGTCGCCAGCGCCGCCATTCTCCTTTTCTTCGCTCAGCGTGCTGGAATAACTGATACGATTGCGGCCACTGCCGTTGGAGAAACTGCCGCCGCCACCGTCGCGGTAGATGCCGGCTTCGTCGTGTGTCGGCGATGAGACACTGCCAACAGGGCTGCCCATGTTGGATCGCAATTCCGCCATGTGGTGGTTCTGAGCCTGCATCTGCGACTCGGCCTTGCCCAGCGCCCGCTTAAGACGCTCCAGCTCCCGGCGCAGGCGCTCATTGGTACCCTCAGCGGCCTCAGCGTCGCTCCTCGCTCGCACGAGTTGCGTCTCCTTTGCCTTGATGCTAAGCACGTCGCGCGTGTGGTCCTCGATCAGTCCTGCATTCTGGTTCTTGAGCTCCTGGATCTCCGACAGAAGCTTGCTGCGCTCGTGCCGCGACTCCTCAACCAACCGCGTCAGCCTCTCGTTGGCGTCGCGGAGCTCTTCTAACTCTGCACGCTCCAGGACCGTCAGGCCTGACGATGGCACCGGGGAGGGGGGAGCCACCATCGGGGCGGGCGTCCCTGGCTTGGCTAGAGAGCGACCAGCGAGGCCACCTCGGCCCATGCCTAGCTTGGGCTGTTGGACCGGGGTAGGGGCGAACTCGGGCTCGTCGTCAAAAGATGGCGGGGGCGCAGCAGATGGAGGCCGGCGTGGGGATGCCATTCCTGATGGCCCTGCTAGCGCCCGTTTGCCGGGTGCTTTCAGACCACCGAGACCTGACGCCTTGGGCATGCCAAGCTTCCCAGCAGCGGGCCTAGATGTTGGCTGGGGCGGCAGAGGCTCCTCTTTGGGAGGAGGAGCCGCTGCTGGCGGCTTCTTCGCGGGAGCTTTCTTGGCTCCGCCCATTACCTTTTTGGGTGGGGCCGCCGCCGGCTTCGGGGCTATTATAGGCTTCGGGCGCTCCTTGGCCTTGACCTCGGCTGTGTCGAAGAACTCTTTGATCTTAGTTTTGCGAATATCGTCCAGGCCGTCGAGGTGGGCGTTCATGCCTCGCTCGCCAATGATCTTCATGATGGTGCCCAGAATCTCGGCACCTCCGGATCGAAGACCTTCGGTCGACTCAGCGAGCAACTTCTTGGCCGACTCGACCATGCTCACAATCTCGGGCTTGCTGGGCACTTCCCTCGTGGTCCTGAGGCAGCGGACAAGGAATTTGGTGGTGCTCTCCTTAACCTGCGGGTTCTTGTGCACTAGATAGGCCGTGATGTCTTCGAGACATTCCGTTAGGCTGGTGGCCAAGAAGACCTGGTCAAGTGCTGCGCCTAGAGCGTCGGCCACCGATGCCTTTTTCTCCTTCAGCCTCTCCAGGATAGGCTGCATCACAGTGGCCCTGTACTTGCCGTACGACTTTCGTAGGCCCTTGGCAAGAACCTCGATGCACTGGGCGGCCTGCGTGACGACTGCGATGTTCGCATCCTTCATGCACTTGGCCAGCACCCGGTTGATTTCGTGGAAGTCGCCATCCTTGATGCGGGGTACGTTCAGCAGGCCGTAGAGTTGCTCAACCGCCTCTTTCCTGTCCTTCCACTTAGATGAGGCCACGTTTTCGTGAAACGAGGCCGGGAGGGCCTTAAGGACATCCTGCGGCTCAGCCAGGTCGAAGGCGTCGACCTCGGCGGGTTCTTCGGGTCCGTCGTCGGCATCATCGTACTCCTCCTCGCCACCGCCAGCGGGCGCCCTGGCCTTGGCTGCTTGTTGTGACCTGAGTAGTCTCCCCTGTTTGGGCGATGGCTCTTCGCGAACCTTCTCGAACTGGGTCTCGAGGTCCGTCTGCTGTGCCGGCTTCAGCTCGCTCCAGATCATGGGCTTGATGGCGTCCCGCAGCCACCTGTACAACTCGACCGTCAGGTTTGTCGCCTCGGCGCGCACATTCTTGTCCGCATGGCCGAAGACCTTGGGAAGAGCCTTCAGAACAGGTTTCGGGTCGGCCGTCTTGATGCCATAGTTGTGAAAGATCTGGGTGAGGGCGCCGAGGGCGGCCGCAATGACCTTCGGTTGCTTGGCCGACAATATCGGCAGTATCTCCTCGATGACGGGCCCGGGAACGTCGAGCTCTATATAGAGCAGCAGTGCCTCTACCGAGGACGCCTTGGTGGCTGCCCTTGTGGAGGCGAGGCCTTTCTCTAGGATCGGGGTGATGATATGGCCTCGCGTGCGCAGGCATCCTTCCCTGCCGCCGAACTTCAGGAACGCGCACAGGGCAGCGATTCCATCTTGCTGGGCGGCCACGTTCGAGTCGGCTACTGCTGTCTTGAATAGACTCGTGTCCTGGAGGAATGGCCTGAATGCAGGGTCATGCTCGTCGGGGGTCTTTTCGAACTGCTTTGCGGCGTCCTCGTATGCTTGCTTGCGCACCTTCCAGACCTTGTGCACCCACCGGTCTGTGAGTGGCAGAGAGCTGAAGTCCTCCTCCTTCTCGGCCATCTTGTCAAGCTAAATAACCTGAAGTGGCGGTCGGCGGAGGTGAGCGGTCGGCGGTAGCGATAGTTCGGCGCGATCGATAACGAGACCAAAGAGGCTTTGGTGAGCAAAGGCGAGAACGCAGCGGCGGGTATTGCCGTCCACTGCTCAGTGTTAGGGTGGCGTGCTTTTGTCTCCGTGTTTGGTTGCGGCGCCGGGACCTGCGATGGGATCTGTCTGGTCCGCTGTTAGTGTTTCCGAACCCAGGATCGCCCTTCCCGGATAGAAAGAACGACGGAGGGGCCGACGGAGGGGCTAGGAGACTCTGAAGGAAGTAGCGTATTGATGCGCTCCTTTTTGACGTGGCGGTCAAGCGAAGCGCACGCTGTGCCGCAGAGCCGCCGCCTCGCTGCGAGAGCTGGAAGATCAAACGAACCTTGGTCGCCTGGGCGCTGGATATGGTGTAGCAGCGGGAGATAGCGCGGGCGGCAGTTGGCTCGGACGGTGGGCGGGGGATCGCGACGGGATCCTGTCGTGGGTGTCGGGGGAGGCCGTCGTCGGTGCGCTCGTCGTCGGGAGACTCTTCTGTTTTGGAGGGTGGAGAAAAAAATGGGCTATGCCGATGGTGTCCTAGCACGAATTACGTCGAAGAGACTGGCGTGGGAGCAAGGGCAGATTTATGGTCGTTGAGTTGGTGGTATGCGGGACTGGCAAAACGCAAATAAACGCAGTCGCTGGTGGAGAGGATAGAGAATCAGGGTTCCGTCGGTCCTTGTTGATGCGATCACAAAGATGCAGGATTGCCGCTGCCTCAATCGCTCGCCGTGTTTCTCTGCCATTGTCGGCCGCCCCTCAAAGCAGCCAGTGTTGATGCGATGCAGCCCGATTTCGCCCAATCAGGCCCACTCTTTGTCATTGCCACAGGAACGTCCCTGCCAAGCCCACCATCAAAGCCGTTCAACAAAATCCAGGTCACGTCACCTGGCACGAGCCGTCCAGCGGCCAATGGTCAGCTGTCAGAACAAGAAATCCCCGCGTGAGTTGGATGCTCCACACCCATCCAAGAAACAGGCCGCCCGTTGAATGGATTCGGCTGCACCCTTCTCGCAACAGCGCAGCGGCTCGAGCGAGCTGCACTTCCGGACGAGTTTCGTCCAATTCGGCCCCCTTCTTCTCTCCCTTGTCCCGCCAGCAAGCGCTCGCACAATCTCGGCTGTCCCTGGCCGGCAGCTGCATAAACGAGAGCCGCAGGGCCCGGCGGTTCGTTCACATTCCCATGCCCCCCGGGCCGTGCCTGTGCACCGTCGCCAGGCCTTGTTCCATCGCTGCCATCCATGCCTGTTGCAGATGCCCCGCCCGATGAAATCGCCGCCCTATCCAGTGCTGCCGCCTCTCCCGAGATGGAAAGTGACGGCGGTACAGTCAGCCGGGTTCAGGGACAAGGATCTTCCCTAGTGCCAGCTTGGCACTGTCACTTGTTGATTTCTCCACGAGACGATGGCTCCCCGCCAGATAGACGAGACTGGCCCCTCTTTGTACCTGGCCAGTTTGCCTCACAGTCGACATGCCTCGTGCGATGAAGAAGCTGCTGCCTCTAGCCGCGGTGAGTCTTTTCTCGCAGGCCAATGCTGCGTGCAACATCGCTTCCACTGGCGCCTCGGGCGATGTTCTCTTCACTGGCACTCTCCTGACGTCCCGAGGTCCTCTCCCCAATGGCGCCCTCCTGGTGCGGTCCGGTCAGATTGCACATGTCGGCCCACGACGTGCTCTAGGCCTTAACACAATACGGAATGCGACCTTTGTCGAGTGCACCGAGCCCTCGGTAATCTCCCCTGGCTTTATCAACGCACACGAACACATCGAATACTCGACTATCATGCCCCTCGCCGACATCGGCGAGAGATGCGGTCACCGCCACGACTGGCGCCGTGGTCTGCGTGGTCATACCAAGCGCGAGGCCGAAGTCAATGGCTCGGCCGTCGCCGCCACCGCCTGGGGAGAGCTACGCCACCTCTTCTCCGGGACCACCTCCATTGTTGGTGGCGCTATGGCACCAGGCCTCGCCCGCAACCTTGACTTTGTCGCCGGGCTGGGGCAAGGCATCCGTTCTGCCGTTGCCACGTGGGATGTCTTCCCGCTTGACGACGTCGCCGGCATCCTGCGTGATGGCGACTGCGACTACGGCGTGGCCCCCATCACCCCCGAGGTTTCCGGAAAGCTGCATCGCTACTTGGCGCACGTCGCAGAGGGGGTCGATGCCGAGGCCGCCAACGAGTTCCGCTGCCTGTCCGACTCGCGGTTTGACACGATCCCGTTCCCTGGCGGTGGAGGGAGAGGGCTCAGTGCCGATATTATAGGCCCCAATTTGGCACTGATTCACGCCCTCGGCCTCTCCGACGCGGATTTCGAGCTCGTCGCCTCGCGCGGCGCCAGCGTGGTTTGGTCGCCCCGGAGCAACGTGTTTCTGTACGGAAAGACGCTCAACGTGACCCACCTCCTCGAGGCTGGCGTCAATGTCGCACTGGGCACCGACTGGCTGCCTTCAGGATCTGCCACCATGGGCCGCGAAGCAGTCTGCGCCCGCGACGTAACCTGGCACAGTTTCAGCCAGGAGTTGCGGCCAAAGACTCTGTGGGAGATGATGACCGTCAATGCTGCCAGGGCCGTTGGCTTCGAGGCCCACATCGGGTCGCTCGAGCCCGGCAAGGCAGCCGACATCGTCGTCTTTAGCGGCGGTTCTCCAGGGGACCAGGAAACCGGTCAAGATGACGCATTTGCGCGGGCTATTTTCTCCGGGGCCGAGGATCTGGAGCTGGTTATGCGCGGCGGGAAAGTCCTAGTCGCAGGCGCGAACCTCAAGGGCCTGGCTTCAAAACCCTCTTGCGAGACGGCTTCGTTCGGGCGTGTCGCCAAACACATATGTGTGGCCGATGAGCTCGGATCCAGCTTTGCGCAGTTTGAGGCGTCCCTTGGGGGCGTCTACCCTGCCATCCTTCCCGGCGTCCCTGACCACGAGCCAACTTGCAATCCGACCCGCTGGTGGCTATGGCCATGAAAGAGAGAGTGGCCATTCCCACCAGTGGACTGGCACATCGGCAAGCTTCTTGCGCTTGAGCTCCGCTTGGACAGTATTCGCGGTTGGTGGGTCACCTTCTATTCTTCTCTTCTCTGTTCCGGAATTGGATTTGCTACTTACTGTTCTTTCCGCCCCGCTCCACGGTCGGGGCCTTCGGCCCTTCTAGGGCTCGTCACGGTTTGATGCCCTGGGCGGCTGTTATGGCCGCCCCTCCGACATCTTTGCTATTCCCGCGTAGGCGAAGGTCTGCAGCAGACATTGCGTTTGTTAGTCGGCCCGGCTCCCCAAGAACAGCGAAAATAAAGTCAAACTTTCACCAGAATGGCGACGCGTATCAAAACATCAAGACGCGACTGCCGCGCAATGTACGGGTCGTTGGGCTGCTTGCGCCATGTCTGTCCATCAAATGTCTGTCAACAAGCAGGCAGGCGTTTCAACAAAGCTCACAAATTGCGGAGATGATATGGTGTGCGTCGGCCGTGCAAACGAAGCGGATGCTTGGCTATAATATCCGCACAGGCACCTCCAACTGCCCACGCGATCGATGGTGCCGCGCTAGTTTGGCGACGCCGTTCGACAGAGGATCCACGGGCACGGCAGGGAACGCGCCGAAGTGACAGTGACGAACACAAAAAGTTGCCTCGAGCACTGAACCAACTCATTGTTGCTGTAGAAACGCTGCGCCACGGATCTCACGATTGCCACTGTGGTGGCCTTTCTCCTCAGGCAATGGGTTCAGCAAAACCGGCATGCTCCGCGAGCCATCGATTCACCCAGACACCTCCGCTTCTTCCAACCTACCTAATAAGGAACCGAATCCGCCACAGGGCCACCCCTTTCCTGCACCCGCAATCACCAGGAAAAAAAAAGGTGTAGGATAGAGCCATGGCGGACCGATCTAGAAAAGTCAGCTGTGGAGGACAGAGAGGCGTTGAACGGCGCCGCAACAGCAAGCCGGCACGGGAAACGCGATCAATGTCTTCGTCATTTCATGGGTGCAGTATGAAACCAAACGGTCTGTTGCCGGGCTCGTCTAGCACGTAATTCGCGGATGCCGGGCCCTTGAGAAAGCTGCCGCTGGGCCGGACAAGGGTCGACTTTTTACCCCTGGCCATCAGTCCTTTTCACAACGCCACTTTGGGAGAAAACAGGAGGCACAAAGCATGGGCCCAAAGTTTGGGGACGGCTAAAGGAGCTAGTGCGCGAACCGGCCCACCATCATGTCGATTGCCAGCCCCCGCGCAGGCTCGCTCTAGCGTCAACCCTAGAAGCCCACAAGCGAGATGTCGGGAGCACCGCCAGGATTGCACGACCTCGCCGCCGACACCCAAGCAGCGACCTTCGTCTTTGTTGAGTTCGTGCAATGGGCCCAGAAGGAAACAAGGTTCAAGTCGCAAATTCATGGCTCCAGGGGGCGGAGGTGAAGAAAGATCGTGGTCTGCTCGGCATCATGTCAACGTCTACTCGGTTGATCGGTTGGTGATCTTGGCCGTGACCGTGTGCCGATCGACTGTCGCCCTATCGATTGATGCGCAAGCTTTATCCATCTGCAGACGAAGAATCAATGAACAGCCCCTCCTGCTCGCCGTAGCGCCGAGATGGGCATTGATCGGGTCAGCGATGGAGCTGTCCGGAGAGTCTGACCCGCACAACCGCTATGTGTGCGAACCTGCGAGGCAGCATTTGTCCCCCCTTGGATCTGGGCTTTCCGTCGGTTTGGGAAAGTCTAGACTTGGAATCCAAGGCTCGACGCCACCTGGCGCGTTAGGTCGGCAGCCCACTGCGGCCACGGGGCACTAACGCCAGTGCTAGTGCGTCACCCTCATCCGCCTTTGACCCCTTTGAGATGGATTTCGTGTTTTCTGCCCTGGTAATCATACCGCCCGCCCTCGGCGCTAGCCCCGGGCTTCGACACCCCCCCTTCCCCCCGGGCAGCGTAGCCCAGCGCCGGTCAGAGCGCCGTCAAGTATGCGGATGGCAGCGCGCGACATTTGCGCAAAGTGAGGCCGGCAGCCACCCCAATGCCAGTCTATTCTGCTTTAGCCATCTCGAGCAAGAGCTATTTGTCGTCCAGCACCGGCGGCCCTTTGTCATCTTGACTCCAAAACCTGCACCTCCCGCCTCTTGACTCCCACGTTTTCGCTTCTCCGTCGACAAGGTGAGGGTCAGCGCCTGTAGGCAAACTAGGGTGATCTGCGGTAACAACTCCCAACCTCTGGAGCCTGAGCTGCTGGTTCACGGAGAGCGGCTCGTCAGAGGCCAGGAAGAGGCGAAGTGAAGGAGTATATTGAGACGAAGAGAAGAAAAAGACAAGCGACGACATGCCTTCGACAATCACGACAAGTATATGGGAGGAACCGCCAGCGCAAATGACCATGCTGTCATCCATGGACGGCTTCGACACCAGACGAAGGAGTTCCCCAGCGATGCCACCCGGAGCGCTCGAGATCGCGACCAAGGCAGCCGCGTTCCGGGCCACGATGATGACGGCATCGTCGCCGCCACCGACACCGCGGGCAGTGCGGCCACCGAGGAAGGATAGCCTAGCGAGGCGCCTAAGGAGCAACTCGGGCCTGTCGCTGCACGTCAACCCAGCAGCGCTGCGCCAGTACACCGACTACAACACAGACGGCACACCGGTCAGGTCCGAGTTTGCTATCGAGTGGGGCGCCATCGATTCCGTGTCCGGCGGCCTGGTGGACGGCCCTCCCGGTAGCCGCGTCAGCGTCGCCAGCATGCCACCGCTGTCGTGGAGGAACGGCGCCGACGGCTCGGCCTCGCCATCGCCTAGGCCTGACATACTCGGCAAGGATGTGCTGCAGATGGTGCTGAAGAACCCGGAGGCCTCAGACCGACTGCTGCGATTCGCCGAAAGCAGAAAGTCCGCCGAGGGTATGGAGTTTCTGATGAAGGTAAGGTCGGGCTGGATGGGTGTTCAACCCTACCATCTTGAAGAGTTGCTGATAAAAAGCGCCATTCTAGCTCAAAGAGTATGCCCACTGCGTAAACAGTGTCACCTCCAGCATGGCCGCCATATCGAGCACCTACATGTCGGCGGCGGCCACGTCGCCGCTGCGACTGCCGCACCAGGCGTCGCGCGCGCTCAACGCAGATGTCAAACACGTCGCGACCGCCATTTTGCCGGCGCTTGAGACGCTGTTTGCCGACGCCCGCGCACACGTCGAACAGCGCATCGCCCGCGAGCTGTACCCGGCCTTTGTCCGCACCCAGCTCGCCCTCGCCACGTCCGCGGCCCTGGCCACAGAGGTCCGCCACTCCGCCCGCCACTTCGACCCGCGCTTCCCGGGGCTGGCCGACGCTTTCTGCCTGGCCGATCCTCTTCAGTTTGACTGCCCCGTCGCCTTCGTCTCGGACGGCATGGCCGACCTGGCCGGCTACGCCTGCGACGAGATCGTCGGGCGCAACTGCCGCTTCCTCCAGAGCCGCAACACCTCCGCGACGACCGGGAGCGGCCACCAGCAGCAGTACCCGCACCACCCCTCCACGGCCCGGCTGCGCGCCGCCATGCAGGCCACGTCCATGGCGTACCCGGCCGCCGCGCCCGTGGCGGATCGCAGCGGCGGGATCCTGGAGCTGGTACTCAACTACCGGCGCGACGCCGACGGCACCCCGCAGCCCTTCTGGAACCTGCTCTTCGTCTGCCCGCTCACTACCACCACGGGTCGTGTCGCCTACTACCTGGGCGGCCAGGTCGATATCTCCGAGGCTGTCGGCTCCTACAAGGAGCTGCTCGACATCCTGGGCTCCGCCGGCGGACCCCGCCCGACCTCGTCGTCGACGGGCCGTGGGTCGAGCGACGTCGGGCCTGTTAACTCACCGTTAGTGGCTGTCCACACCCTTAGGACGGAGGATTCGACAACGGCCGTGGAGGATGATGGGACCAGCAGTGGCGGCGAGGATATGCTGCTGCCCTCGTTTAGGACAGGGCGGTACAAACACCTTCAGAGGAAAAAGACGAGCAAGAAGAATAAGAAAAAGAAAGAAGCCAGCAAGGCCGATCCCGGACGCGACAAACGAGGCCGGGGCGACGCGCCGGTGGCCAGCGGAAACGGCGACGACCAGCAGGCAGACCAGCAACAGCAGCAGCAGGAAGACGAGCGGGCCAGGCGGCGGTCCATGCCGCGGGGCTTCAGCTTCAAGACCTTCAGGCGGCAGCAGTCGTTCGAGAGCAGCACAGGCGGGCCGCCCCGGGCGCCCTCGCGCACCGCGACGCGCACCCCGACGGCGATGGCGAGAGAGGCCGGGAGCGTCAGCCCGTCGCCGCCGTCTTCGAGCCTCATGCATGGCAGCGGCGGCATCACTGGCTCGCCCACGTGTCTCACGCCGCCGCCGGGGGCGCTCCGCTGCTCGACCCCAGCGCCGGAAGCGAGTGATGAGGCAGCGGCAGGCCCGCCAGAGTTCCTTGGCGCGTACGTGCGGTACATGGTGCTTGAGTACGTGGCGGCCGCGGGGGAGGGCGGGGCGCCCCAGATGCGGATCGAATTCTGCTCGCCGGCCGCGCTCGAGCTGCTCGGGCTGGCGATACCACCACCGTCGTCGCCCGCGTCCACCGCCTCCTCAGACACGTCCGCGCTGGGCCGGGTCCTGCACCAGGACGTCCTGGGCGTGCTGGCCGAGGGCGCGGGCGCCGCGGCGTCCATCACCAAGGGTTTCACGCGCGGTCTTCTGGCCTGCATGGCGGACGGGAAAAGCACCAGCAACCGCATAACTGTTGGTGGTGGTGGCGCTGCGCTTGACTGTGAGCATGAGGGGAGTGGCGGCGGCGGCGGCGGTGGTGGTGGTGGGGGCTTCCACTTCTCGGCTGCCAGGAGGCGGTCGGCGACGGCCGTGGCGGGGAAGAAGAAGCCGCGCATGATGCCAAGCATCCTCACGGGGCGGAGCGAGCCGCAGCAGAACCAGCTAGTTGAGGACTCGGCGGCGGCGACTGCGCCTAGCCCGTCTGCGCGCATGGGGGATGTGTTTGAGGGGTTTGCGGCGTGGAAGGGACTGGGCGGTAGTGGTGGTGGGAGTGGCGCGGGTGCTACGTCGAGCGCGCAGCAGCAGCCGCAGCAGCAGAAGGAGCAGGATATTGTGTGTCATTGGACGCCGTTGAGGAACGCTGAGGGGAGTGTGCGCTGGGTGGTGCTAATACTGGTCCCGGCGTCGAGTTGAGCGCCGGCAAGATTGGTTGGAGGTGGGAGGAGAGCGTCGTTTGTAAAACACAGAATTTACTTCATTGACTGACAAGATCGCGTTGATAGTTTAGCATGGTTTAAATATTACGACTTATGACCTGATTGTTATTCCTGACAAGCCATGCACGGCAATGACATCTGGGTTTTTATTTGTCCTCCGGCTGATGATGATCACATTTGCCCTGTATTCATTTGGAATATACGCGCTTCTAACTATCTATCATCCCACCTCTCTCGTGTTCTTGGTAAATCAATAACTAGTAAAGGATGTAAACATAGGTCAGTTGAACCCCCTTATCTGGCTTCAGGTTCCCTGGTCACGACCACGATGCCTCCCTCCCCCTTACCTTTGAACCTAGCTGAGTATTTAGTCCGCGGACTTCAGACAAACTGGGCGGGCTACAACCTGACAGTTGCGTCCACCTGTAGAATAGCAGCTCGGCAATGCATCCAGTCGACAGGTTTCATTGACTGGGAAAGTTGTGTTTGTAGCTTTGCGTGCTTTAGCGTTACGAATTATGACCTGATTATATGTCTCCCGATCCATCATACTGGGCTGCGAGGAGTTCCGCCATGTGCAAATCCCACCATTCCCTAGATTCTAGCCGGAGCGCTGCTGTTAAGCCCAGAGTACGGGCTCAAACTTGGCGGCGCATCCTCAACCCTGGTACCCCAATCACTCCCAGCCGGCCCCAGCGTCAGGACAAGCTCCTTGCCATCCGTGAAAAAGCTGTGGTCGAGCCAGTTCTTGGTGTACGGCTGCCCATCTAGCGTCGCGCTCTGGATGAAGATATTCTGGTACGCAGCATCAAAGTTAACGGTCCGGATCCGCGCCACCTTGCCCGTCGCGGGGCTGGTCACGTTGGCGGCGGGGAAATACGGCGGCGTGATGAAGTAGACGTCCTGTCCCGGGTTCGGGAACAAGCCCAGCATGCAAAATGCAACAAACGAGCCCATGGCACCGCCGTCTTCGTTGCCGGGAAGGCCGTCGGGAGTAGCCTGGAACGAACCCGGGATGTAAAAGTGCGAGCGCTTGGCCGACAGCGCCGGCTTGCCCGCGTAGTGGTACTGGAAGACCGTTAGGAAGGACGGCTCGTTGCCGATGTTGGAGATTTTTGTGTCGTGCATGTAGTCGAGGCGGCGCGCAAAGTTGTCGGGCCCGCCGTACATGGTCATGAGCTTGGCCTGGTCGTGCGGCACAAAGTAGCCGTACTCCCACATGCTGCTCTCGAACGTCTCCTTGCCGTTGACCTGCAGCGAGCAGGCTGCGTTGGGGTCGAGGCGGCTGCAGCTGAGCGGGTTCTGGTAGTCCCAGGTCCCGTTCATGAACCTGGGCTGGAAGAAGCCCGTGAAGCCCGTGGGCGTGCCGTCGTAGTGGGCCGAGACCTGGTCGGCCTTGAACAGGTTCATCCAGTTGCCGCTCGAGGCGATATATTTCTCCTTGTCCGCCTGCTTGCCGAGCTTGCCCGCCATCTGCGAAATGCAAAAGTCGTTGTAGCTGTACTCGAGCGAGCGCGAGACGCTGCGGGTCATGGGCCCGAAGCCCTTGTAGTCGAAGTCCTGCACAGGGATGTAGCCTAGGGCCTTCCAGCTGTCGAGCCCGCCGCGGCCGTTGACGGCCCAGTCGAACGGCTCGACCTCGGCGTCCTTGACCACGGCCTCGTAGCCCTTATTCCAGTCGACGCCGTCAGTGATGCCCTTCATAAATGCATCAGCCAGGACATTGTCCGCGTTGGACCCGCCCTGGGTGTAGCCCTTGCACAGACTCATGCGGCAGTCGGGAAGCCAGCCGAGGTTGGAGTATGTGTCGATCAGCGAGCGCACCATCTGCGCGACAGCGGGCGGGTCCACGATAACCAGGAAGGGGATCTGAGATCGGAACGAGTCCCACAGGCAGTAGAAGGAGTCGAAGTACGGTTCGCCGCTGGGCCAGAGCGGGTTCTCGCCCGTGTAGTTCTGCGGGTTGATCATGGTGTGGTATATGCCACTATAGAAGCTCTTGACGAGAGACTGGTCTACTCCTGTGGCGTCAATCTGGATAGGCGTCAGCTTTTCGCGCCACGCCGCAGTCGCCGCGTCCTGGGTCTTGGCAAAGTCGAAGTCGGGTATCTCGCGCTCTGCGTTGCCGCACGCCTGGTCGACGCTGATAAAACTGGTTGCCGTGCGCGCCAGGATCGGCTTGTCTGCCGGCTTAAAGCGGACAAATGCCCCGCCTGGCAGGGGGAAGCCGTTGATGCTGCGGGAGATGGTGAGCGTCTTGACGCTCGCGTTGGCCCTGCTGTTGACCCAGATGCCGTTATCCAGGATGTCGGCGCCCCTGAAGTCGGTGCAGAAATGGAGAACGTAGTCGCCCACGCCAAAGCTGGGATTGAATCTCGCTGGTTTCGGTGAGGACCTTTTGTTAGCCATGTTCAGGTATTGACGTTCGTGTATCGGAGATTGCGACAAACATACCACTCCCCGTGATCCGCCCGCTGGATCCGTCCACGGTGACGGTGCCGTTGTCCTGGCGCGAGTCCGAAAGATCGGTCAGGTCCTGCAGGATCAGCGGCTGCGACGGCTTTCCATCTATGGCAGTGGCCGGGAACTGGAACCGATAGAGGGACGCCCGGGCCGTAGCCGTCATGTCTGCCTTGATGCCATTGGCCAGCTGGAGGCCGAAGTATCCGGGCAGCGCGCTGACCGACTTGTTGTCGAAGGCGCCAAAGTTTACACGGCTCTTCTTGGGGAAGTCGCAGCGGTTTAGATCGCCGTCAGGGCAGCCGGCATAGGGAAACATGGCGAAGTTGCCGAGCGAGGGACTGCCGCCGGTGCCCGAGTCGTGCATGGAGCTGAAGCCCGTCACGAAGGCGCCCGGATCTTGGGCGAAGCCGCCCTGGTTGGAGCTCGAGTTGGTGTCGGCGACGGGCTTGGCCATGCCGTAGGGTACGCATGCGCCCGCGAAGACGTTGCCGCCGTTGGCCGAGCCGATCAGGGGGTCCACAAATGTGATGGGGTCGACCGCGGCCGCCGCTTGGGCATCCGCCGACATTGCGGCCAGGAGGAGCCCGCCGAGGGCAACAAACGGTGAAGGCATTTTAGATGACCTGAGGGGGCGACCCGACAGGAGGCTTTGCAAGGAGACCGCCCAGAGACAGCAAAAGCCAACGCCTTCGAAGGTGGTCTGGCTGGCCGGCGGAGGGGGCTCTGTCTGTAGAAGACAAGCAGCAAGAGCCTCGTCTTCGCTGCTGACGGCCAAGAATATGTACCAGCGAGGGATTCAAAGAGCCCAACGCGGGTGGGCTGCAACATACCCTCCGACCGAGTCGCGCCGTCGCATCGCGATCAAACACTGCGAAGACCGAACAGAAGATGAAATGCTTCAAGATGGTGTTTGCCGGTTCTTATTTCGCTCGTTTCCATTTCTCCTGATTGAGTTCTTGCCCGCAGGGGGGGACCATCCCACGTCAAAGATTTGCCTGACGCGAAGCTTGCTCAGGGGTTGGCTGTAAACCCCGTGTGGAGCAACGCTGTCGCCTATCATCCTATAGTTTGACTGTTGCGAAATCTCGATCAAAGTTCAGGAGGGAGACAGGGCCGCATTGGCTTCCGCTTTGGGGTGATCAAGTGCCTGCTCCGGGGTCTAGACGTGTCGGAAGAATATCCGGGAAGAGACAATGACTGGGTCGACTCGATCAGCAACAGCTTATGACGCGGCCGTTGTGCTACGTGCACGGGACGACACAGAGTTTTGCACGGTTAGGAGTAACGTAGTGCAAACAGATAAGACAGGCACGCATGGGCGCGGAGCACGAGCGTGCGTCGGTTGTGCCAGATTGATGTATTCTAGGCGCTCGGGCTGTTACAACTGCACGACCGTTTGCTGGCGTCTGCTTGTCAAGAGATCGGATTAGAAGCTAAAAATGGGGGCCGCGGAGAGATACGTCGTGTAGTTAACTGGGTAGGTCAGGCAGTTTAGATACTGTCGAGGTCGAGAGGCCTGGGTAGCAATGACGTGCTGGGTAAGATGAGCGATGTGATGCGTAAACAACTGGATGGGCTAGATACATAAAAAGTAACAGGGGGCGGTACGAATACCAAAGGTCGTTGCCTTGTCCTGTAATGTGATTAGCAAGGTGTGATAGCAAAACATCGCTTCGTTCCCAAGAAATATGCGTCGTGTATTCGTCTATGCATAGCTGACGTACCGCAGCACGCAGCGCAATGTGCGGCTAGCCGCGCTTTGCCAACTTCCTATTCTGCGCGGCTTCTGCCACCTTCTTCTTCTCCTTGGCCTGAGCGACGGCCTTGTTGTGCATGTCGGCGAGCCATCCGCAGTCGTCAGAGAACTGGCAGTACCGGCACTTATCCGCGTCCTCAATGCTTACGCCAACGGCGTCCCGCTCGCCACGCCACCACTGCATGTGTCCCTCTAGCCAGTTGTCCAGCTTTTCGTTGTCCATGTGGAATCTTCGGTGCTCTATCCACTTGTCCACGTCCTGTTCCAGGTCGGCGTCTTGTTTCTTTCGATGTTTCTTCCGGAGACCCTTGTCGATGGGATCCTCGGGTTCGGCAGTGGGCACGACGGGTTCTTTGCCACGGTACCGATACTCGATCGTGACAAAAGGCCCAAGGGTGTCCGATCCGTCGGGAAATGTTCGCCGGAGCTCCTCTTTGAGCAGGCCTGTGAGCTGGCGGAGAGTACGATAGCGAAGCTGGTTGCCGGATTTCGTCGACACGTTCCCGGCTGTCCCTATACTGTCCGTTTCGGAACCTGGAGATGGGGGAGCTGGACTGGCGTCGTAAAACACCTCGTCATGCAAGCTGCCGATCTGCGCGAGGAAAGTGTCGGAAAACGGCTCGTCGGGGTCGAGGCCGTATCTTCGGTAGACGTGCAGAAAGTCTAGCTTGCCGTCGACCATTTGCGAAAGGAAGCGGTGGTAGAGGAACAGCTGGATCATAGCCGGCCGCATGTGGCTCATGCTCGGCACCGACCGGCGGGCCCTGGTTTTGACGTCAAAGACCCAGACCTTGCGGCCGCTCTGCGAGGCCTGGCTGCTGCTCCCCTGACTGCTATAAATCTCCTCCTCGAACTCGGGATCCGGGTTCCCCTCGCTCAGTCCGTCGATGATGCCGTTGACGACGTGGCCATCGACCAGGCCCCAGACCTCAAGCTCGCGGGTCAGGCCCGTGTCGCGCAGGCTGCGCAGGCCCTGGACGAGGTTCCAGATCTTGAGGCCGAACGCGTCCTCGCGCGAGAGGATCTCGATGCGGACGGTGGTGTGCACCTCGCGCTCGAGCTTCTCGTGCACGCGGGTGCCGCCCTTCATGGCCGCCGTCCGGGGCTTGCGCCCGCCCATGCGGAAGAGCGTGAAGGCGTACTGCTGTTCGCACCACGCAGCCGACGAGAAGTCGGACACACTAAAGGGCTTCCGTGGGTACGTGCGGAACAGCGCCAGGGGCGACCGCTTGGGCTGCCTCCGCTCTTTCTGCGGGTTCACATCGGCGTCGGCCTCGGGGTCGAACTCGGCTGCCGGCTCGGGTTTGCTATCTGATGCCGAGTCGAACGCAGACAGGGCGAGGGTTACTGGAGCGTAACACTGGGACGTTAGTTAGGGGGTTCGCCCTCTCGATCGAAAATGGAGATACTCCCACGACAGAAAGTATTTGGGATCCCAACATACAGTCTGGGTAGCTGACATCCTCAGGCACATAGCTCCTTGGAGACACCGGTTCGTCGTGCTCAGGGGTCTCCGGGGCCTTCCTTGAGCCCCTATAGACAGCACGCCTCGGGCGCGAAGGGGTATCCTCGCCATGGCGGTGCGGAGAGCCGCGCCCCAGCGACTCGACCTCAGAGACGCTATCATGGTCGGTTATTGTCACCGTCCCGGGGCTTTTTGGGAACGCGGCGTTGATGTCGGCCCTTAGGGAGTGGGCGTCGGCGGGCACAGCGCTCGGCAGTGTCGCAATCGGGCGTCGCAGGGCAGTTCTGATGGTGGAGCTGGAGCCTCCACTTCCCGGAGAGCCCGCAGCTCTGCGGACAGGGTTCCTCGGCGTTGCGGTGGTGTTGATGGGCGCAAAGGTGGTGTCGGCAATGGTTGAGAGAAGCTCCTCCTCCTCCTCGAGCGAAAGATTCCACCCGTACTCGTCGTCGCTATGAGTTGCTGAAGCTAAAGCCATGTCGTTCCACAGTCGGGGGCATGTCGAGCAAGGTCCATTGTTTACTGAGGAGCATTCGAGGCTAGGCCCTGGCCATTCTGGGCTCAGCTTCACCCCGCCCCCCGCCAGGCAGACGCAGGGAATCTCGCGCTGTCACGTGAGGGCGTAGGACGTGCGGCTGCCTTGATTCTGCGAACGCTAGCGTGTGCAGATTCCCGACGCGGCAGGCGTCGACTCGATCTCAAACTGAAACACGAGTTGCCTAAAATAGCGACCATTCCAACAGTCCCTCGAGACACTCTGGCACTCTGGCAAGATGGATGTGGCCGTTGATCGGACGTCACCTGTCATCGAGACATCGAGCCAGTTTTCGATTCGGTCCTTGGATTCCGGGAGAGCTGCGGCCAATGGCTTGCCAGGTGAAATCCTTCTGCCTGCGCCTTGGTCACAAACCCTCAGCCACAGCGCCCAGCAACGACCTCAGGTTGGCTCCAGGACCCCGTTAGTGCACTGCCAGCTGGCCTGTCGAGGGCTGAATACGAGGCCGCCCACGCCTAGCAAGGCTGCCCGCCGCCAACCAAGGACACGAGTTCAATCACCCGTCCGAATGGCTGCAGCGATGCGCCAGTGACGGGGTGTCCCAGCGAATACAAATCTGGCCGTGTTCCCCATCCCTTGACGGCATTTGACCTCAGGATGGCCTGCTTTGGGAATTTGCGATTGACATCCATACCAACACTTGATACTTGCAATTGACATCCTTACCTTCTCATCCCACTGGAACAACATTCTGCTTTTAGACGCCCTGCACCATGGCCCCAGCCATGCGGCGTCCGAGGGCTCTTTCGCCCACAGAGAAACAAGGAGACGGGCCGGCCCCAGGCTCGCCCGCCCCAGCGCCAACTCCAGGGGTCCGGGCGCTGAACCTGATGGACCTACCAACCGAAATCCACGTCATGATCAGCAAAGAGCTCATCTACCCAGATGCTCTCTCCCTGAAGCACACGTCGCGCCACTTCTACGACCTGGTCTACACGGGCGTCCGCCTCAAGGTGGAATGGTTGATGGAGCGTCGACGGCTGCATCTCGAGTGTCCCAACGACACGCGCTGCGACCTCGGGAGCGACCTGCGGTTTTGCCGGGGAAGCGTGGCGTAAGTTTGCTTCCATTCCGGTTCCTGCGGTCTATGCTTCGGGTAGTGGAGCCTGACGCCGTCATGATTTTATGATGCTTGACGTGCAACTTACACTTTTTTCCTCCCTCACAGTTTGTTGATGCAGCGGCGTCGTGAGCATATCGAGTGCGACCGCCGTCCAGGCCTGGGCTGTCTTGTGTACGGCACCCGGACTTGCACTCACCGGCGCACGCCCACCGAGCGCTTCCGCCGCTGGATGCGAACCCGACTGACCATCGAGCTGTGGTGGATGCTGCTGGCGGCGATTCCGTTGATGTGCTGTTGGCTGTGGATCGCTGAGTTATCCGGCTACCTCGCCCCTGCGGCAGGCCAGGAGGTTACTGGGCAGTAGGAGCAATATCCCAACATGTATGACTACATAATACCTAAATAATGATACTGCGAGGTAATGTTCTGGTGCTGGATCGAGTCTACAGCGCGCCATGCAGGCTGCAGTTGAACACATGCGATAGCCCGCAAAGTGGGTGACGCGATAATGATTAATTGCTAGAAAAGAATACTATGGGAATCTGGCCGAGTTCGAGTGCATACCAAGAGGTAGATCAATGACGCCGGGAGTAGAAAATCGAAAAACAGACAAATGCGGGAAGTTGGAATAGAAGACCCAAGTCTTGATTCTCTCTCCCGACTTGTTCCAACTGTTTGCCGGGGCACCTAGCGGTGTCGGCAGCTGCCACAGCTCGTGCTAGCTCCAACATGAACTGCCGGGACCACCCAATGATCAATGATACAGCCCCGCGTGCTCGCCTGCCTGGAACCTAGCCTGGGGGGTCCCCGCGCCAGGTATCAGCAACACCTCAGCCAACAACCCATCAAAGAGCTCCTCCTGGCAAGCAAAACAACACATGTAGTCCGGTATATCAAGAACTAAAGACAGCTGCTCGCATATAGCCGACGACGATCAGCAAGACTCAACATGCCCGAGCCCGCCGAGATCGACCTCACAATACCCCCCGCGCCGCTGGTGCCAGACGAGTTCTCGTGGACGCTGTTCGCCCGGTTCCCCGCCGAGCTGCAGCTCGGGATCCTCGAGCGATGCCACCAAAACGACCTCGTCTGCCTTTCTCTGACGTCGCGCTTCTTCCGCGCCATCACCGTGCCTCTTCTCCCCGCCAAGCCGTGTCTGCTCGCGTACCAGTGGAATCTGCCTCGTCGTCTGTCTGGGGGCTACCCTTTCCGCACCAAGCAGCCGTCGTATCGCAAGCAATCACCCTGCGACCACGAGGTGCAATGGTGGATGGACATGCCCATCTGCCCCCGGCCCCGGTGCATCCACTGCCAGTGCACCACCTGCCCGCTGTACGCGCGCCTGCGGAACTCGATGGGCGATCGGAAGTTCTGCATCACCTGCCGCAAGTTCACCAAGCGGCCGTCGGCTAGGAGGCATCGCGGCCGTTGTGAGTAAATTTTTTTTTTTTTTTTTTTTTTTTTTGCTTGAGCTTCTGCTGGACGGGTCACAATCGTCTCTCGCGCACCCGACTAACTCGTCTCATTGCCTAGGTCTCCATGGGCGCCCCATGAAGCCGCGGCGTATCAACCATCGCTGGTCGAAGAGGAAGCCCAAGACGGGCGCGGTCGGCGCTGTCGGCGGTACACCTGAACCGCCTTCAGCGGCACCGGAGCTGCCGTTCGTCCCTCGCCAAGGCCTGCGGAGAAGCCCGAGGACGCCAGTCCCGCGCAAGATGTATAACGGCGCCTAAGTAAGAGCTTTTATACAGGGTAAAGATCTCGAGTGAGGCGCGTCGCCCCTGCGCCTATCAGCACGGCACGTCTAGTCTGCCGACGTCGCGGGGATGGGCTCGATCGATACTAGTGTCGCTTCACCCCGCATACCCGCATTCAAGACTCGAGGATTTATGTCTCCTTTATACCCCCCTGGGAGGATATTTCAGCATTCATCGGCCCTGGCGCCCTCGCTTGTGACTCAGGTCATCCTTTGGATGCAGGTGTCATGGTTTTGATGAGTGGCCTCGCCGAGCTTGGTTAGCGTTGAGCGAGTGCCTTGCAGATACGGCCGTGCGGTATACGATTTACGAATACGGCTATCCGGACTACCCCCCCCTCCTACCCTTTAACTACCATTTTACATCGCCAATAATGAGAATTATCTTCGTTTGCCATCTCATCTTCCATGGCTCTCACCTCATGCATGGACGCTAGCATCGCGGCCACGCCTACACCGAAGTAAACGGCTGCTAGCATGTCTTCCCCACCCGGAGACTGCGCCGCAGCTATAGACGACACCTTTGGGCCTTGGGCTGGCCCAGCCTGTCGTGGCGGCTTCGACTTCACGCTGCTGTTCGAGGAGAGCATCCTGACGATTCCTCTGCAGACGACATTTCTCCTCGTCGTGCCCTGGCGCCTGTCGCAGCTTCTTGGGGACGACCGCAAAACACGGGGTAGCTGGCAGCTTACCTTGAAGCTCGTAAGAAGCTTTCCCAGGCCCCATCCCTACACACTTTATCCTTCTTCAGCAGCTGACAGCTCGCATGTATATGCCAACAACTCAATCTAGATCGCATGCGCCACACTCGTTGCTCTCAGCGCCACCATATGTGCACTGTTGTCCCTCGCTTCAAGCAGGGGGGCCATAGCCATCCAGTCGCGTGCAACAATCCCAACCGCAAGTCTCACCCTCGCCGCATCGGTAGGCCTCTCAGTGCTGTCATGGCTCGAGCACACTCGCAATCACCGGCCGTCCTTCGTCATCTCGGTGTACCTGTTCTTCAGCATCCTTCTTGAGCTGCCGCGATGTCGCACGCTATTCATGGTTGCTCCGCCAGCGGGGTATGCCTCGTCCATCCCAGCACTTCTCGCGACCTCGACTGCGTTACGTGCTGTCATGCTCGCGCTAGAGTCCTACGAGAAGCGCTCCATCCTGATGGCCGGACTCCAGGGTCTTAATAGAGAGGTCACGAGCAGCACTTTCAGCCGCGTCCTCTTCTCCTGGTTGATGCCGTTGATGCGTCTGGGCTACAGGAGAAACCTTGCGCTAGATGACCTCGACACTCTTGAGGCCAAGATGGAGTCGGAAAAACTTCGCAAATATCTCGAGGAGGGATGGAATAAGGGTAAGAAACCTTCCAAGCAGCCTGTAGGAGAGGCACCGGGCTGACGACCGGAATTTCTTTTTCTTAGCTCCCGACAAAACGGCCGCCGGTGCACTCTTCAGCACCTGGCACGCCGTCTTTGCCCGGCCTATGCTGGCTGCCGTTCCTCCCAAGCTGTTCCTGATCGGATTTACCTACGCCCAGCCTTTCCTCATCGCTGCCGCCATCGACCTCGCCTATAAACCGCGGACCGAGCAGTACAATAACGCGGGATGGGGTTTGGTGGGCGCGTACGCCATCGTCTTTGCCGGCATAGCTGTAAGTTCTCGAGTCATCTACACCAACCTTTCCTCCCCATTTCCAGGCTTCTGGCCGGTCGTCACATCGTCCTCACTCTCTAATCGCCCACAAACCTATCCAGGTATCTACAGGCCAGTACGAGCGAAACATCGCCCGCGCCGAGACCATGATGCGCGGCAGCCTGTCCGCCCTGGTCTACGACAAAGCGACCCGGCTGGACCTGACCTCCCCCTCCGTCAGCGGCCCGGGTTCCCTGACGCTGGTGGCGACGGACACGGCCCAGGCGTCGGCCGGCGCGCGCCAGCTACACGAGCTGTGGGCCGGCGTGCTCGAGATCGTGGTTGGCACTTACCTGCTGGCGCGCGAGCTGGGCGGCGCCGCCTGCGCCGTGCCCGTCGGCCTGGCGCTCCTGGTCCTGGTCGGCATCGGGTTCCTCGGGGTGGGCATCGGGCGCGCGCAGGCGGCTTGGATCAAGGCGTCTCAGGACCGGGTTAGTGCTACAGCGAAGACGCTTGGGGGTGTCAAGTGGCTCCGCGCGTCGGGGCTTAATGATGTCGCGTTTGGGATGCTGGCGCGGCTGCGGACTGTGGAGTTGGGGGTGTCGATGCGGTTTAGAATCTTGATGGGCCTTTCGCTTGTCATATGTGAGTTCGTTTCTTGGCCTTATTTTTTTTCTTTTTCTTTTCATTGTTGCATGCCTTCTACTGTTGTATCTCTTCAGGGGAACTATCGACAAGAGCGCGCTGGAACAAAGCTAACGAATCGAATAAATGACCGACAGTGATCGCTGCCCCTATTCTCTCACCGATCCTAGCCTTCGGCATCTTCGCAGGCCTTGCCGCTCGTGGCGATGGTGGGACCCTGGACATCGGCACCGCCTTCACCTCCAAATCCCTGCTTGTCCTCATCAGCACGCCGCTCTCGAGCATCATCATTGCGGCCCCAATCCTTGCCGGCTCCTTTACTTCATTTGGGCGCATCCAAGACTTTCTCAACGGAAAGGAAAGGGAGGACAAGCGGCTGGGCACCCGCCTGCAGCCCGACATCGACGCGCCGCCTCCCTCCTCGACCCAACGCAACGTCGCTGGGAGCCACAATGGGGCACATATGGTTTCGGATCCGCTGCCACAGGACATAATAGCTTCCGTCCAGGGTAAGTTCTCGTGGAAAGAAGACTCCAGACCTGTTATCGACATCAACCCGGAGTGGAGAGTGCGAAGAGGGGCCTTTACCCTACTACTCGGGCCTGTAGGCTGTGGCAAGACGACGCTGCTCAGAGCACTTCTAGGGGAGCTGTCCGCGTTTGACGGCCGGATCCGTACGTCCTTCGTCTCTGGCGTGGCCTACTGCAGCCAGTCGGCCTGGATTCCCAACGACACTGTGCGAGGGGTCGTGACGGGCGGGAGTGCTGGCGATGGCAACCATGAGTTCGATGAGGCCTGGTATCGCGCCGTTGTCCACGCGTGTGCTCTCGAGCCCGACATTCGGACCTGGCCCAATGGAGAGGATACCCTCGCTGGAACAATGGGCATCTCTATGAGTGGAGGCCAAAAGCATCGCTTGGTGAGCCAGATCCTCCAGGTTGTTTTTTCGGACGCAAACGGAGGTGGCAGCTAACGAAGCACTTTCCAGGCCCTTGCTCGTGCTTTGTACGCGAAGAAGGAGTTCGTCGTGCTTGACGATGTCTTCAGCGGACTTGACGCGGCCACCGGAGACTTTATCTTCGATAACCTCTTTGGGAAGAAGGGTCTCTTGACGAGATCCAATGCCACGATTGTTCTCGCGTCCTCTGAGAGTGAGTCGACGCTGCTGCCTTCTTGCCTTCCTCCGGCCACGCCCCCTTTCGAAAAAAAAACATCTCTGATACCCTTTGCCAGCAAAACGGCTACAATACGCAGCCGAGATTGTCCTCATCGACGACCGTGGCCGGCTTCGAGACAGCTGCGCGGCATCTGCCGCAGGCGAAGATATTGGGGACACAATACAACCAGCCCTCTCGTCTCCTGATGGTAACCCCACCGAGAATCGCGAGACTGACGATGCCAACGGCAAGACTGGAGGGCAGCAGCAGCGGATAACGCCAGCCATTGCCAGCGCCTTGAACGCATCTGAGCTGACAGACTCGACCCGCCGCCTGGGCGACTCCGCGATGTATCTGTTCTATGGAAAAGCGGCCGGCTGGTACACTCTTGCAGGTTTCCTTGTTGCTATGTTTGTTTTTGCTTTTTGCAACTCGTTTCCCTGTAAGTCTTCACGTTTCCCCCTTGGATCTGGTCAGTTTTTGATGCTAACCGGTCGATCTCCTCCTCAGACATCTGGCTGGGTTGGTGGGCCGAGTCCAACGCGCTACGTCCCAACCAAGACCTGGGGAAATGGCTTGGCGTATACACGGCTCTCGGGATTGGCGCCATCATTGCAGTCCTTGTTGGTGCATGGTAAATTGTGCCCTGTTCTTTATCCCCTCTCATCGCCAAGCCTCCATCGAGAAGCTACTAACATATGGGGTCGCCTACAGGGAACTGTTTGTTGATGTGATCAACAATTCGGGAGTGTACTTCCACGATGCCCTGCTGAATAGAGTGTCGAGGTAGGTGCACCTTCCACATGCTAACAATCTTCTTCCTCTCGAGTAGCGAGACACTAATCATTTTTGGCTGCAGAGCTCCCATGTCGTTCCATTCGAGCGTTGACAGCGGCGTGACGGTCAACAGATTCAGCCACGATCTTCAGTTGATAGACATGGAGCTTCCCGCAGCCGCTCTGGCGGTAGCAATTTGCAAGTCCCATAACCCGTAGCTGGTCTTTTCAACCTCTCTATACCATCCAGCTGATCCTAATACCCCAAACAGCAACCTTCTTCGCGCTGGGCGGGGTCGTTCTGGTGGCCGCGACCTCGCGCTACCTCGCCGCCGCGCTACCCGTCATCGCCCTGGCCTTCTGGGCGGTGCAGCACTTCTACCTGCGCACCTCGCGCCAGATGCGCCTCCTCGACATCGAGCACAAGGCGCCGCTCCACACCTCTCTTCTGGAGACGCTCGACGGGCTCGAGTCGATCCGCGCCCTGGGCTGGCAGTCCCGGGTCGGGCGCCGCAACTCCAATCTTATCGACGCCTCGCAGCGGCCCGCCTACCTGCTGCTGTGCCTGCAGTGCTGGCTGACGTTTGTCGTTGACATGCTCGTCGCGGGCTTCGCCGTTGTGTTAGTCGTCGTGGCCACGACTCTCCGTGAGCAGATTGGTCCTGCGTACGTGGGTGTTGGGCTCGCCAACGTCCTCTCGCTCGGCGGGACGGTGAGGGGTCTTGTCACGGGCTGGGTCATGCTCGAGATAGCGCTGGGGGCCGTCGCGAGGGTCAAGAATTTTGCGGCCACGCGGTCGGAAGACGAGGAGAAGGATGTTGACGAGGAGTTGCGCCGTTTGGACGAGGGTGGGCTTCTTGAGTCGGGTGCGGGAAGCTGGCCCAGTCATGGGGGCGTCGAATTTCGAGGGGTGACGGCCTCCTACACGTAGGTCATCGTGCTGGCTCCATTTCTCTTGATTCCTTACTAACCTTGATACGGGCCTCGCCTCATAGCTTGTCCGGGGCCGTTCTTGACGACGTCACGTTTTCCATCGAGCCGGGGCAAAAAGTCGCTGTCTGCGGAAGGACCGGGAGGTACGGTTCTCCCCTTTTGCCTCCTGCCCTGCAACTATCATTCATCTGCTAACGGCCATACTCCAACATGTTGCAGCGGTAAAAGTTCTTTGGCCCTCGCCATGCTGCGCATGGTCGACGAGGTTTCCGGCAGCATTACCATCGACGGGGTCGACATCTCGACTCTGCCCGGCGAGTACGTCCGGTCTAGCATCGTGGCGGTCTCGCAGGAGGCCTACATCTTCGACGCCACCGTTCGCGTCAATGTGGATCCGACAACTGCGACGGTCCGTGATAGCGCCAGCGGGGAAAAGGACTTGTACGCCGTCCATAATGGGGATCACGAAATAGTCAGAGCGCTGGAAGCCGTGGGCCTGTGGGACAAAATCCAGCAGAGGGGTGGGCTTGACGCCGTGATCGATGACAGGTTCTTCTCGCAGGGCGAAAAGCAGCTTCTCACCATCGCCCGGGCCTTGGTTAGGGGTGCAAAAATGGGGGTAGAGAGGGAGGTGACGAAAGGGGGCGGGGGTCTATTAATCCTCGACGAGATCACAAGCAGGCAGGTGTTCTGATAATCCTCCCGAGCTAATGTTCACACCATCCTGGCTTTTTTCTTGCGGAAGATTTCTTACTAACAATGCCAATTTCGTCCCCAGTCTCGACGGAGAGTCCGCCGCCATCGTCAAGGGGCTCCTGGACACATGGTTTGCCGGCTGGACCATAGTTGCGATCGTGCACAAGCTCAGCGCGATCCTCGACTACGACAAGGTGCTCGTGCTGGACCAAGGAAGGCTGGTTGAGTATGACGAGCCGGGCCGTCTCCTTCAATCAGACTCGGCTTTCCGAGGTCTATACAACATCTAGACCATGACTAAAGAGCAGGGAGAGCCGCCATAACCAAAGGCGCGGGAGATTCGTGGATAGCATGGGCTGTGGTCGCCCAGTGTAAAGATAGGTCATCACCACTCAGACTCTTAAATCTAGTCGCCGCTCTTATAATTTAACGACCCATCCCGCTCCCTATCGTATTTTTGATGGCCCACGGCGTTGCTAGCTCGTGGTGATGCCGTAAAGGGCACCATCTCGAGCTCGTCGACCCATTTGTCACCGCTATTGAATCATGGCGCCGCGCCCAGACGCTGAGATCTTCCCTCATCCAGGCAAGCCAAGATTTAGAGAGCACCTAGCACAGGCATCACCCGGCGCAGACGGCGATCGCGCAGCAACCGGTCTAGAACCAACTAGGCCAGATCTGCCTGCCCCTGACGCTGTTTCCGCGGGGCACTGCTCGCGCTAGATGGCTAACGGTTAGGTCTCTTGGATAGCTCTTTTTGTAAACGCACTTACTCCGAAGTGGCTCGTCCTGCAGCATTCCGAAACCCGTTGCCACCCGTCGGGTGACCCCGAGCTTCCGGTTGGCTTGGATCTGGCAGAGACGAAAGGACGTTGACAGGCATGATGCGATCTACAGCACCATGAGACCTGGATGCGGAGTCAGCCTGCTTGGTATTAGCCCTTATTCGATGTATCAAGGGCCCAAGCTTGCCTGCGCTAAACATTGAAGTTCGCTGCGCGCCACCTCACTGGGCGGCTTTTTTTTCCTGCCCCTTCGTTCATGCCTGGAGCCGGGGGCACGGTGGTAAGCCGCCGGCTTCCGGACCAGAGCGTATTTGCCAGAGGGGCCCCTGGAGCTCGGTGTCCAGGGGATATCCAGGCTGATGATCACGGATGGTGCTGGAGCCCAGACGAAGGCGGGAGGTTGTTCTTTTGTGCTTCGACCACCTTCTGGCCGCCCTCTTCCCCATGCCTTCCCTCGTGCTCCCTAAAATGTGGTCCGAAATGCCGGGAAAGTTGTCTGCGTGTGACTATCAGATCACCGTCTTGCGCATGGCGCTATGTACCTGAGACGTGCGATGGCGGCGGGCGACACTATCATCGGCCCGGGGGAGGTCCCGAACGTTCCGGACAACGGCCCCAGGGCAATGAAGACGGTCTGGTCGCTGTTCGCCTTTGCCACTGTCTTCATCCTCCTCAGGTTATACAGCAAGGCCCGGAGAAGGAGCGCGTTGTGGTGGAACGACTACGTCCTGTTGGCGTCTTGGGTAGGTGCAGCAAGCCGGTTTAGTGTCCCTGTATCGCAAAAGACATACTGACACGAGTGAGCTCCTCCTTTTTCCCCGAAAGATTGCCTTCCTGGTAGCGTGTGCGCGGCTCAGTATCAACATCGCGGGCGGCTTCGGCAGTCCCGGCAGCACCATTGACCCGGACAACCTGTACCGGATCGGGCTCGGCGGCCTTGTGGTCGGGACGATGCTTATGCTGGCAACCATGGGCAGCAAGACGTCATTTATCATAACGCTGAGCAGGATCTCGGGCCCCAAGCTGACCGTCGCGCTCTGGTCCGCCGCCATATCGATGAACGTCTTCCAGACGGCGGGCCTCGCCGTGCAGTGGATACAGTGCACGCCGCTCGAGAAGGTGTGGAACCCTGCGGCGGTGGGCAGCTGCTGGCCGTGGGAAGTCAATTTGGGAATGTCTATGGGCAGTGCGGGTGCGTGTTTCTGGACTCTGAGCCCGCTTTGTCTGCGTACAAAGCCTCCATTGGCAAAGGATTTTGCTGACGACGTCCCGTTAGCTTATTCTGGAATTGTCGACCTGATCCTCGCCATGGCACCATGGATGATCCTCGGCAAGCTGGACATAAAAAGGAAAGAGAAATTCGGAGCCCGTCTCGCCATGAGCATGGGCGTATTGCGAGGTCAACCCTCTTCTCCGGCCACGTTCACGTACTAATGGGTGTCGATCAGAGCCGCGGCCGCCGCCTTTGCCAAAGTCCCAAAGCTTCAGCTCCTCGCCAGCACCGATTTTACGTGTGAGCTCGCTACCATCATCGATTGCTCAGTCAAGTGCGGAGAAACCCAGCTAAATGCGGTTACTCCCCCTCAACAGTGGAGGGCGCCGAGCTCATCATCCTAGCCTCGGCCGAGATAGCCTTGACCATGGTGGCGGCATTGGTGTCCATGCTGCGGACGCTGGTGCGCGACATCAACGCCAGCCGGGCGAGGCGGGAGAGACAAGATCGGGGCTTCCGCGCACGCATCTTGACAATATACTGGTCGGCCAGGGGCGGCAGCAGCTTCGGCGACGGCATGGCCCTGGTGATCGTGACCGGCCCGTCGTCTCACGGCCGGCAGGGCCAGTTGGCATCAGCTGAGTTGCGCCTCCCGCGGCGGCAGCGGCGGCGGCAGCAGCAGAACCCTGCGCTGAGCCACAAGACCCTGTCGGACGGCTCTATTAGCGGGTGCGACTCGGCCAGATCGCACCGAGGTGGTAGCTCCGGCGGGGTTGCCATTGAGACAGGGGAGCTTGGTGGCGGTGATGGAGAGCGGGGGGACGATGACAGCACGAGGCAGCTCAACGGCGGCAAGGGGCGGGGCGCCGGGCCTGCTATTGACGGCCAGGGGCACCTGGCTGACGCCGGCCAGATGGCTTTGGAATCCATCGGACGCGGTTCGGCTTCGGCGCTGCTTGGCCTTGGATGCTGAAG
>JNVV01000052.1:245287-262076 GCA_000733355.1 Falciphora oryzae
GACCGAGCATTGATGTGGTGCCTGCCCAGTCATAGCAAAAAGGAACAACAACCGCATGTGTCGGCCAATGGCCGCCTCGGACTGCAGTGCGACATGACACTGCACGCGCAAAGAATCAACTCTGGGGGGCTCCCGCCCCTTTGGTCTGCAGCTTGGTGTCCCTGGGATATAAAGTTGATCCTTTTTTTATAGTGTCAAGAGGAGAGAGCGCCACTCCCGCGTCGGCACCCGTCCGGGAGAACTCTTCAATTGGCGATCCTTCGACGGCCACCGACATATCTTGGTGTCGCCCTATGGTATGCTAGTATCATACCACGAGGAGCGACCCGTCTTCTCCCTCCCGCTCTCTCGCTAATGATGGGCCGGCATGCTCCCTCTGCTGGTATGGATACCAGATATTTACCCATGCCATCCAGATGGAATGGACCCTTCCATCCGTGGCACCTCGTCCCGTTAACGCTCACTACTGTTCCAGCACCGCTTCTTCTCCCCCATATCTGCCCTGCCTCGGCTCGCAACCTCCATTCCCAGTACACCAGGCCAACAGTGCATATCTGGCACTAGGATGGCCACCAGCCTTGGGCCGTTGACGGTGACCTTTACGCCTCCCGCAGGCTGCCTCGAGCAAATCTACGGAACCGCCGGCACCGAGACGCGCGGGACCGTGACCACTGGTCACAAATGGCACATCCTCGGCGGCACGTCAGCGGGCGACTGCTCCCCGCGAAACTTTGTCGCGGGCCCCACGGCCTACTACTCGCCGGCCGTATGCCCTCCCGGCTGGACCATGGCATCCACGACGGCCGAGGTGGTGCAGACGCTGACCGAATCTCGGGCGGTGTGCTGTCCAAGGCGCGTCCCCTCGATCATGATTAATGTCTCTATAGCTACGTATGGACTTCTCTCTAACACGGCTTCTTGTCCATCCCACAGCGGCTACAAATACAACCCCCGCCCCGGCCTCCGAGTCCTCGCTGTCGAGCCTGGCCTGCCGCTCGAGCCCGCAGTGGCCCACCGCCGTGACGCTCGGGGTGCCCGACGTCGAGAACGTCCGGAGCATACAGACCACCCTGACAGACGTGCTGATCGAGGTCCGCGCCACGCCCATCTACATCCGCTTTGCGCAGTCGCAGTCCGCATCCTCAACGTCGACGTCGGGAACGCTGCCCGCGCAGACTTCCTCACAAGGCAGCGCAGGCAGCAACGGAACTGGTGGAGCGGTGGCGGCGGCGGACGAGGGCCTGAGCGTCGGCGCCAAGGCGAGCATCGGCGCCGGCGTGGGCGTCGCCGTTCTGGCCGTAGTGTTGGGTTTGTTGCTGTTCCGGCGCAGACGCAGAACGACGGCCGCAGCAGAACACAAGAACGGGGACGACGGGTCGGAGGGGACAGAAGGCGAGGCGGGGCAGCGGCTCGTTGGGGACGGGAATGCTTACAACCAAAACGGACAATATCACACCTACGGCGGCGAGCCCGTAGAGAAGGACTGGGATGGCCTGAACCCACTGGCAGCGCAGCTGGACGACACGGCGCGCGCGCAGGCAGAGATGCACGGGCAAGGGGTGGCCTCGCCCGATAGGTGGAGGTCGACGCCGACGCCGCCGTATCAAGCCTCTGACTCGGTCGCGGAGCATCATCTTCCCGGCACGGAGATGCTGGCAAGCAGCAACACGCACGAGATGCATGCTGGGTCGGTTCCGAGGGAGCTTCCGTGGTACCCCTCCTTTCCATCTCTACGGATCCAGCCATCCAATTAAAATACGTCTATGATTTATGTCAATAATTTGAAGAAAAAAAAAAAAGAAAAACGAATGATGTTTGAGTTTCCTCGTTATACTCGATCCAGGCAGGGATCGAACCTGCAATCTCTTGATTCGTAGTCAAGCGCCTTGCCATTTGGCCACTGGACCTGCGATGTCATTGGATGAAAAGTTCTCCCACACGAGTCGCTTAGGAGGGAGCACAATTTTCCTCCAACCTCATTGCGCATACCTACACCTGGAATCACAGATAGCATTTCCCCATGATCAGATTCTACGAAAGCAAAGCTACCATGGACTCCAGACCTTCCCTTCCCCGCTTCCTCCAACGTGGGACCAGTGTCGATATCCAGCTCCCGGGCCAGCCTCACAAGCCTCTGAACCACGGCGTCGTGCTCCCGCTTGACAGCCTCCCGCAGCGCCAATTCCAGCTCCACGTTGACATCGTCTCCCCGTTCCCCGGTTATCTCGTCCCGTTTCTTATCATACGCCTCCAGGATCAAATCGACCGCCCGCAGCGATCCCCCCTTCGCGGCGGTTTTCAGCGGCAAATAGTAGACCGAAACCTCGGGCACGCCCATGACGATCACCTAGCGCTCCGGCGCGGGCGGCAGCATCACATCCACGCAACTCTCGTGGGGCAGCCACCGCACGGGCATCTGCGCGCCCGTGCCGCGCCGCTACGGCGAGGGGCCGCTGGAGGACCGGCTCTAAGCGTGGGCAGCCGGACCGTGGCCACCCACGAGCCGGGCTCGCGGCCGCACCGGTCCAGCATGTACGACATCATGTCAACGTCGCCGCGGCCTGATGCGTCCTTCAGAAGGCGCGACAGCAGCCGTCGATATAAGGCCTCATAGTCGCCTATCGCCTTCTCAACTTTAACTTTGGCACGTCCGCGAGATGGTATTCGTGCCCCGTTGAAGGCCTTGGGTCCGGTGCTGCCACCGTCTGGGCCGGGAGTGCTACGAGCGATGGCGGTAGGCACCGGATGAGATATGGTTGCCGCTGCCGCTGTGACGGATGCGTAGCTCCTCCACAGGTTCGAATATGCGCGGTGCCAGTCGCAGTAGTCCATAATCCCACGAATAGTGATTGTCGAATACACCTCCGAGGTCCGCCCGGCTTCCATCCCAACGCAGAAGAAGCCGCCTGCCTGTATGTTGTCTCGCCATCCCGGGCTGACACGAACTGTGTCGGTCGAAGCAACAAGTCCGAGATGGATCCAGGGCGAGTTTTTCTTTCTGCGCGCGCTCACGTCTGGCTTCCCACCATTGGCCACTCTTCGCTCGCTGGGGGTACTGTTGCCCAAGCAGTCGAGGACTTCGCATGGCTTGTCCGGGCTCGAGTGTGTCACGTGTGCGGCAACGAGGTGATCCTTTTCGGGGCCGGGGGGGCAAGCAGCCTTCCCGAAGCCATCATCACCGATGCTCGCCTGCACTGAAGCCACGAACTCTGCTGGTAGCTCTGGGACCCCATAGTTCAGATACATCGGGAGTCCTTTCAGGGTGCTCCTGAACCGCTCGCCGCCCGATGCCGATGCTTCCAAACCTGGGGTGTGTGACCTCCTGGAATTTCCACACCACGGTCGACTCGCACAATTGATTCAGGGCGGGCAAATCCCAGGGAGCTTATGACGACGTCGCCCAGGACAATCGCCTGCTCCCCCTGGCTCTCTTGTAGGACGGCACGCCGCCAGCCATGCCGACGACTAGGAAGTCTTGGATGCAGGGGAACGTCCCGTGCATACAATCCTCCAGTTCTTTCGCAGGATCCAGCCCCGTGTGGTTTTGGCCATGCGACCACAACCCAATGGGTGCTGACCTTCCCTTCGAGGAACTTCCGCTGAGCATGCGTAGGCCTTGCGATCCAGCGGACGAAAGAAGTGCCCACGGATAGAAGAGCGGCTTGGGCGGCTCGAAACTCTGGGTCAGTCGGTGCAATCCAGCCGATGGTAAACCTTCCGCAATATTCCGCATCGGCGGTAAAAGGATTTTGAAAGGTGCCCATGATCGCGAATTACTAGCTAGGTTTGAGGATTGGATAATTGCATGTGGACTTCGCGCTGGGTTTGTGATGTTGAGCGAGGTAATGATGGCGGTTGCGCAGATCCGCAAACTGGTTTTTAAAATAATAAGGAAAAAAAAAAAAAAAAAAAAAACCATTTAGTATTGAACAGGCCCTAACTCTTGGAGAAATGGCGGCTAGGCGTTCCACCAGGCGGCTCAGCGTGACAGCAAGATACAGTCGCAGACGGCGGAGAACGCCCGGGGGAGACGGTGACCATGAGAAACCTCACCATCGTGGCAGTGGCCTTGCTACCTGCCACGTTTATATGTGTAATGTCCACCTCAATCCTCTCGTGCTTGCGTCAGACCCGTCCCTTTGCTGACTCTGTTTTGTTCTGTTTTATGATCTAGTCCATATTTGGGACGGCATTCTTTGACTTTGACTCAGCGGAGGGCCGCTTTGCGGTTTCGGAAAAGTTCTGGGTCTTTTGGCTGACCGTGATCCCAGTGTCTGCGGCGTCCACGGCTGTCTGGTGGTACTTCGATACACAGCGGCGACGGAGGGGCGAACAATGCCCGCAGGATGGGGACAAATGTTAGGCGGATATTTTCTCAGCTATAGCATGCTACACGGAAGATTTCTCGAGGTAACTACCCCTTCGAGACGGTCACTAGTTTTTTCGCCCGAGGTCGGGTTGTTACGGAGCAATATGGAGAGAACAGGTTACATTTCGAGCTAAAGTGACTCTCTCTATTGTTTCCAACCATGCGGCTCCAAAACATAGCATTCTCTGGGGCTCTGGTAGTACACCCCATCTGTTGGTAGGAGTATGTACTCCTGTAAGCTCGGAGATCTCCAAAACAGAGTGAACAACGATCCCTTATCAGAGGAATCGTAATCTATTGTGCACGAAGAGGAAAGGGATCTATCTGCCAAAGAAGGAGGGCAACCAAGCCCCTTATATACATTGCTAACAGGGCTTGGCCCTCCAGGTCACGGGGGCCCCGAAGGGCTCAGGCCTCACAAGCTTTCCATGCTTCCAAATCCCTCAAGTGCATGCGCCGGAATAATGCTGGAATAATAATCCAACACCATCCGCATTTAAGGAGTGCGGTCACCCCTAGGCGCCTTGACATGGTCGGGAGCGCCCACCTCGGTCCGGGAGGTCAGCGCGGAGTTCTCGTCCTCGGCCGCCGCCAACTCGTAGGCGGCGGCGGTGGAGTTCACGGCCTCGGGGGCGACAGCGAGGGCGCCGTCCCGGGCCGAAAGGTCCCCGCCGGCGGGGATGAGGGCCGCGGAGGCGATGGAGGCGAGGGTAAAGATCTGGAAGAACCTCATTTTGTCTTTATGTTTCCCGTGAGGCTTTTTTTTGCCGAAAGGCAAAAAAAAAGAGAGAATGAATTGAGGTTATTGACTGTCCCGAATGTGAGGTTGTTGTTGGATGTGTGAAACGTGGCGGATGGATCTTTGAGTCGGTTGGTGTGTGAGGTGAGGATGAGGATGAGGATGGAAAGAAGCTGTCATAACTGTCCGTGGAGGCTTCCTACGATATTTATAATCTAAGAGAAGGGGTGAACATTGCTGTTGTTGGATAATAGTGCCATTGCGGCTAATCCGAAGAGAAACTCCTTGCCGCATAAGGACCGACGGAGCCGCATGAGAGCCAAGTTACCAAGATACCCTAGGGCCAGTGAAAACTACACAAGGTAACCCGCGGTACGGGTGATTTTCAACGATAATGCAGCCTTCAGGTCGTGGGGGTAATTGTAATTACTACACTGCGCCAGAGCGAAACTGTCACAGGACAAGACCAGGGTTGCCAAACCACCACGAAGGCAAAAGAGGAACGTTACGTACCGAGGGCTACGACAACGGACAGGCCCTTATCAAAGCAGACGTGCACCCAAAGCGTGCACCGTGACAGAAACATGGCGGGCCGGGAACATGCTTGCAAACCAAACCTTTAAATTGAAGCACCCCTATCGATATGGATCACGAAAGTAAGGATATTGTCACGGCCTGTTTCCAAGCACATAACGATGCTTATAGATGGCAGTCAGTGGCGACTACGAAACCGTTCGTAACCCGGGCAAAACCTGCCTCCTCCGTTTGGCTGCCCTTATTATACAACCAATACCGCAAGCCAGCCCCACCCCCTCCCCTGCCAGGAAGCACGGCAGAGGTCGACGCGGCTCAAAATATCTCGTCGATCAATCCACGCTCTCGGGTTGCGGGGACGGGGGCTCCGGAGCCCGCCACGACTCGATCCGCGGACAGAGCGCGAACGGCCGAATCATGGGCTGCTTGTGCGTAAGTAGCATCGCGGACATCAATAGCAGCATGTCCTGGCTGGGGTGGCTCATATCTGGTCTCCCAGAAGCATCGCTTGCCCCTCTGCCGAGTCACGGCTCACACTCTAATCCAGTCCTGACAGCCACGTCTCATTTGGCGAGGTTTCAAGGGCACCGCGGAGGCCAGCGTTCTGCTTGCGGTCCGCCTGGAACCCTCCGCCGTCGCACCGCCAAAGCAACATCGGAAATTGCTTTGCTAAAACTGCTGTCTCAAAGGGCGTCTGCAACGTTTAGGAAAGCATAATGGCACATGATAGTAACGCTACACCGCCACAGCAATGCTTCGCTGGAATATCCACCGAGGCCAGTCGAGCCTGCAGAGCCCCGGGCGTACCCGCAGGATAGAAAATAAAAACAAAATAAAAATAAAAAATAAAAAGGAGGAGTTGGTGGCTTGGCCCCAGCCAGTCGCGGCCGCGCCGGTCTGGCCACCCCCGCCTGTGCCTGCCGTCTCTGTGGGCATCCCGGCCGGATGGTTTGACAGCCCCCGCTTTTCCCATCTGGGGGGCGACTCGCCCGCCGCCTTTGCCCAATCGGGCACGACGGCCCCCCACAAGACCACAAGAGAGCTCGTGCCAATTCACCGCTCTTGCCACTTAGAGAGTCCCCCAGGCAATAAATTCCGAACATGGCCAAAGTATAAGCGCAAGAATGACTCGAAAATCGTTCGCAATATGATTTGACCCCGGGTGTCGGTGGTTGCCCCGAGCTTCTGTGGTCCATGGATGATGGCTTTGGCCTCTGCCCGTCCGCGTATAAAAGCGCCGTGCCGGTGCTTTCCATCCCAAGTCTAGATTCTATATCCAAACATCATCCTCATCAACCACACAAGACAACTTCTCCAGCCATCCTGATCAGGTAATCAGAAAACCTCCCGCCACCACCGCCACCATGAAGTCCGTTTTCATCATTCTCGCTACCGCGGCCGTCGCCTTCGCCGCCGCCGTTGTCGACCCCGTCTCTGAGGCCGCCTTTGAGCTGGACAAGCGCGCGATCGACCTCTGCTCGGCCTGCATCAGGACCGGCGGCTGCTCGGGCTCGAACGCGGCCACCTGCCGAGGTGCCAAATGCTGTTAAGAAATGTGCTTGTGGTAAGCATTGTTCGGTGATCGCTGATCTTTGTCGGACTGAGTGGACATGTATGCTGACCGTATTCACTTCCAGAGCACCTCCCTCGGAAGGAAACCTGTTGCCAGGCACAAACTACGGTGCCGAAGCCCAGTTCCTATGCCGAGGGTTGACCCACAGCTCCATGGCGCACTCGCCACCTGGAGCGGCTGGCAGGCCCAGTGCGATCCAGCCAGCGAGTCAAGGGGGGCAATCGCCTCTATAAAGAGAGACGCTTGTGGCAGTTTTTCCGGCGTGTTTGACTTTAGATAGCACGCTCAATCAATCTCTTTCTTGCTCCGTCTGTTCGTTTGTCTGGCCGCCCAGAAGCTCACCTCCCCCCTCCATCAGTGATGGTCAAGTCTTGAAAACAGAGACACGAGGTGCACCCTCTCTCGTAATCTCCCATGCCCCCCTTGAGCCCATTCGCGCGGACCCGCTTTTTGTTCATGACCTCGTCGTCTTGTACCCTCAGGCCGTTGAACTACCAAAACGCATCCCCGAAGGCGTCCGGGTTGTTGGAGACGTGATCGACGTGCTTGTCGGGACCTGCGTTCAAAGAAAAAAAAACGGGGGTTTCCCAGGCCAGCGTCATCACACAAACTGTATAAAAACGAGGGACTTCTTCAGCCCGTTTTTTTTCCCGCAACTAAAAAGGAGCACAGCAGTAGAAGCAGAACGGTGATGGCAGCACCGACGGCAACCCCATTTTTAGCTTAGTCTCGAGAGCTGGCAAAAAGCACTGGTCTAGCCGGCTTCGTCGCCCGTGGTCCACTCCTACCGCATATCTGCAAGTCTTCATCTTCCCGAAGCGTAGCATGCGCGGCGTACAGCTAAACCCCGGCAGGATTAGCAGTGGGTTAGCCTTCAGCGAGAATTCGTGACTTTCACTACCCGACTTCTAGATGCTATCAGCAACCCGTTCCCTAGCGGGTTTTCACCAACCAGCTTCTAGCATCTGTGTAGCACAAATAATGAGTGGTAGTACAGGCGTCACATCTTGAGGCTTTCTTTTACTGTGTGTTCTTCTCAAGCCAGTAGGATGACAACCGGCTGTCGCGAGGAGCCTCCCAGAAAAGCTCTCGTCCTCCATAATTTCTTTTTTTGCTACTAGTGACTTCGAACTTGGATAGGTTCGTCATTCCTGTTTTGGCGTTAACCAGTGATGAGTTGCTGTAAAGCTTCCAAATAAATCCTACTAACGCATGTAGACGGGAAGACCCGGCCATTGACATTCCCCCGTTTTCAACTGTGCCATCCGAAATCTGACTCGACATTGACAAGGCTTTGAAGCCTGGCTGAAAGTGTGTCTGTTTACGCGGAAGGCACTATTGACCTAAACGGCATATCGCACGAAGAGAGGCACCCTGCACAACAAATCTAGGCAACTACCGGCTAAGCCCGAGGAGCAAACAATCCGCCAACCTGACAATCTCCCAGTTATCCAAACATTGAACATCGACCCAACCAACCATTATACAAAGCCATGGCGATTTGTACCTCATGCGCTGGCGAGGGCAGGACGATCTGCCCTCGATGCGGCGGAACGGGGTCCGACAGCTTCATGGAAGCCGCCGTCTGCCTGGTCTGCGACGCGACGGGCCGCCGAGACTGCGAGCCGTGCCGCGGCAAGGGCGAGCGAGCCGTTCGGCCTGCCGCCACCAAACAGCAGTCGGAGAGCGTTGAGGAAAACACGCCTCCGGATGATGTCGACAATAGCGCCACCGCGGCCGAGAACACTCGGCCTTCCCAGAACCTGTCTGCGGACAAGAGCTCCGCCGAGGAGAAGTCCAGCGAGCCTGCCGCCGCTGCTACCAAGATGCCTCCTCGAGAGGAACAGGCCAAGTCAGGTCGGGTTGATATCAAGCGCGAGACCACCCCGGGGATCCCGCCATGGTTCTAGGTTGGTACGAGTTGCTCTCAAAACAGAAGCCTTGCTTCCTCGAAACCTCACTCGCTAACTCCTACTCTCCCTCGATTACTACAGGAAAGTTCTTGGTCTAGCACTGCACTATTGTTGGGAGAGAAGGCTTTGGTTTCTTTAAGCGGACGAGACCAGCCCCGAGTTCCTGTGAGTCATCGATTGCCTGGATTGCTTGGGCCGGTGCTGTATAATACCTGGCCCAAACACATTTCGAACCTCCGGTTTATCATCGGAGCTGGAAGGAGCAAAGAAAGGCCAAGGGATTTGTATTTCGGGGGTACACTAGACGTCACCCTCGTACCTTCTATGATGTCACCTCTGCGGTAGTCGTTGTTTATGCATTGCTGGACATTGAGTCCTCATTCAATCCGTCGTTCCAAGAGAATCACGTGACAGCTCCCTGCCAGCCCTGACATGCGCCTCACCTTACTGCAGAACCATGTGATATCGAGCCTTGGCATCGTCAGGATCTCGCCTGCGCCCCAAGCCACCTACCTGCAGACACGGACAATAATCGAAGGGGCGGGTTCACGGGCGCTTCATAAGTTCACACATTATGCTGTGGGGTGCTGGAATGCGGTTTCTCCAAACGATCCGTGCCGGACCGTGGGCTTGCGAGGACAGCACACATCGCCGCCCCGCGCCACGCAATCATCACTTGCTGGCGGCCCGGCTGACCTGCTTGGCTCTTGTTCTGGTTGGCATATGGCGGGGATTTGCCAAGGCCGCATCCTGGCTAGGGCTTGGGGGGTTCGTCTGAGCTGGTTGCGCGAGAAAAGATGCTCAAAGAAGAAAGCAATTGTGCCTTGGTCGGGCAATTTGCCTCTATTTTGCTTCGCAAGCTCGCAATAAGGTTTGTAGCCTGCCCCGCAGGAACGTGTTCCTTTTTTTGGAGGGCAAATTGTAATGGCCAAAGGTTGTTGTTGGGTTTGACGGGCCCTGCCGGGAGAAGGATTCGAATTCGGATTTTGAAAGGCCGCAGGGTCTGGTCTGGTCTGGGGTTCTTGGCGGGGCGCATCCCGTCCATATGCCGAACCAAAACGGTAAAAACCAGGCAGCGGCCCTCAGTCGCGTCGTCATCGCTGCAAACACACGAGTCGGCCGCAGCGGTCTGCCAACGCTCCTGAGGGAATTGCAGCCATTCACTTGGCGAGATGACATCCATCAGGAAAAGGCCTATTTGGGTTAGGTAAGGGGAATGGGCTCTGGGATCCAGTGGGAATTTGCTGCGTGGTCGTCGCACGTGCGCCAGTGCTATTCAGGGGCACCCAACGCCACGAATTTGGATGTGTGTCTTGACCGCATGGATGGGCTGCTCAAGCTTACTCAAGGGACCCGAAAAGGGCGGAGGAGATGTCATTGTGCGTACGCCACGGACGGGAAGGGAGCACGTCCCATGACCAGACGAACGGCTCATGATCGTGCAAAGCGGGTACCTACCTGCCCACCTTCTCACCTCCCTCGCCGATAGACCGGAGGTGCAGTCCGACCGGACGGATCGCAGCAGTCGGTCGGGGACGGGGTGGCGCAGCAGCGGCAATTGATATGTCAGCGGGGCGCTGGGTGTGTGCCCTCTCTTCTTCGCCACGGACTCGGGCGTCCCCAGATCCGAGATCTCCTAATTCCGGTGTGGCACGGTGCCGTAGCAGACGAGCATACAAGCAGCAAGACTGGGAGTGCCGGACTCCCGGGCGCCAAGCGGCTAGGACACGCCCTGTGGGTGGCTCAGACCCAGCCACGTGTGTTTGTTCGTTTGTTGCTGAAGAATCAGAAGGGATTGGCATAACAACAACGGTGGGCGTCTTGCACTTTTCTCTTTTTCTTTCCCCATCGCTTCAGGTCCTCTCAATTGACAAAAGCGCAGGAACAGAAGAGAAGGATGCGTCCTGCTACCGCGCCGTGTTTGCTTGCAGAGGCTGCTGGGCCAATCGACGACATCCTGGGCACGCGACACGGAGGCAGCCCCCGACCCAGAGATGCAGCTCTTGGCGCGGCCCCACCTCCAGCAAGCGATTGGCAGGAGATCAAACGCCCTGGTGCCGGCAGGGCGCCCAAACACAAGGCGCCTAGCACAGCCCCCGTCAGACTGGCCCCCTCCATCCCTCCACATCCCTTGGGCGGCGCCCAGCCCTAGTCGTCGTCAGCCAGAGGAGAGCGTGGCCGCGGATTCCGGACTGTTGGGGGGGGGAGGCCAGGTTGCCAGAACGCATGCCTGCGCTGCCTTGTTGGTTGGCTGGCGCACCGGGCAGCCCGTCCGAACAAAATTGAACCTCGCGCGCTGCATGTTGCAGAGGGGTCAGCCTGACAAAGACATCTCAGGGTGCTCAATGTCGCACAAACAAAGAATCTGACTTGTCGGAAGCAGGCAGATCGCTTCAGCTGAGGGCGATATTGCCTTTGGGTTTCGCCAAGTGCCTAGCGAGGGCGGATTCTTTATTTTTCGTCTTCTTTTCAGTGCGGCCTGTGGCCATTTATGTCGACGTCCCACACTGTTATGTTATTTTTGTCGGGACCTGTAGCACGAGAGGTGGGCGATGGTTCGCGCTGGACTGTGGAGGCTTCTCCCTAAAGACGGGGAAGACAGGGCCCTGTTGTCGCCGCCTGCTCGCGAGAAACGCAGCGAGATGATGCGGCACCCGAGCGAAGCAGCTCGGATCCCAGCGCTGTCTTGGACCAGAGCAGGGCAGGGGTGGCGGGCCAGGACCAAAAAACGGCTGGCGGCAGGGGGCCCCAGCCTGCCAAGTGCAACTCTTGGTGTGTGATCCTAAACCGCTGCGGCGTAAAAGGAAAAGGGCGGCGGGTCAGCAGAGTGAATCACCACCCGCGGCTTCGCCCTTCCCTTCCGTCTGCCCTCTTTTGCCTCGATTGATTTCCTGTTTCGTTCATTGTTCGCTCGCCATTTTCCCTTTTTTCTTAAGTCCGGTTGTTGCATTTTGCGATTTGCAGTTTTTCATTTGTTCTTTCTGTTCGATTTTTCGGGCACCTGCCACACACTCCGCCCTGCCAAAAAAGACATTCGACCTCACCACTTGAAGTCACTCGAATCCCCGTCGCTCTAGCTGCACGGCGATTCACGAAGGCTCGGGCGCTGGCGTGTCCCTTCCCCCGCCTGACGAACTGCGCCCCCCTTGGAATCCATCCCCCCGCATCGAGAAGAGAGACTCCAAAGAAGGAAGCGTACGCAATTCCTGCAGGCTGGGACATTGGATTGGATTGATATATGGGAGCGCGGTTCCTTTTTGGCTGCTTCCCGGGCTCAGCTGCAAGCCACCACCGGACATCAGGCTCGATCGTCCCTTGACTGCTGGCCCGCGCTGCTGACTGCATCTATCTGCCTGGCTGCTTGATTTGCTGGGCGTCTGTTAGCGGCTTGACCGGCTTCCATCATTAGTTCCGACCCGTGAACTTTTCCGCCACCTTTTCTGGTTGTTCATTTGTTCTTTGCAAGCGTCTTTCCTATTTTTTTTTTTTTTTTTTTTCGTTTGTTCCCTCTTTCCTGACCTCCTTCCTACCCTCGTCGACTGTCCCGACCCGATTGACTCGACGGCGACGACGACTCTGCGGCGACCCTTCCGCCGAAATCATATCTCTTAGAGGTCATGAAGTTACTACCATCCCTCCTGACCACATTGTTGGCAGTAACGGGGTACACAGATATAGCAAACGGTATGTGGCCTGTCCCTGTGTAGCCGTCGAGCCTCGGTTCGTCCAGCCGGCCGCTGGAGCCACGAAGCACAAGCCAGCGACTGGGAAACTCAAATTCCAGGCGCACATGAAAGCTAATTGCGGGACACCACCCATCAACAGCATTAAGCGTCGGTCGGAATCCATTGCGAAAAACGACGCAAATCGAAGATGTCCACTTCACGACCGACTGGCAGCTGGTCCACGCGTGGTCCACTTTCGCTACTACCTTTAAGCTCGTCGACGGCAGCAAAGAGAGGAGGATACGACTGGAGCTGGCGCCCAACGACGATGTCATCTCGAGCGAGGCGTACGTCCAGGTGATCGGCCCCGACGGCCAGCCGCGGTACGGCAGGACCATCGACCGGGCCGAGCACCGCGTTTTCAAGGGCAACGCCTTTGTGCGCGCGAGCGAGCACGACCAGTGGAGGAACGCCGGCTGGGCTCGCATCATGGTGGTCGCCGACGGCCGGACGCCGCTGTTCGAGGGCGCCTTCAGCATCGATGGCGACAACCACCACGTCCAGACCGCGACCAACTTTGCGAGCACAAGACACGAGCAGGACCCGGCGCCGCAGCGCGCGGAGAAGGGCGGAAAGGGCGAGTACCTGGTTGCGTGGAGGGACTCGGACATCCGTGGCAAGGGCGACGACGAGGACTGGACGGAGCTGAGGAGGCGAGATGGCAGCGTCATTCCCAGGAGGGCGTCCGGGTGTGGCGTTGACGACAATCACGTCCGCGTCGATGCGGACGGTGACGAGGACAGCCCTCCGCAGCACAAGATCCGCGATGTCTCGCCCAACCTGGCCTCGTCGCCGCTCGACAGGCTGATGGCGCGCCAGAACCGCAACGACGTGGCCAACATTGGCTCGACTCGAGGCTGCCCGACGACCCGCCGTGTCGCCCTTATCGGCATTGCCACCGACTGCACCTACCGCGGCGCCTTCTCGTCTGACCAGGACGTGCGCGCCAACATCGTCAACCTCGTCAACACGGCCTCGGCTCTCTACGAGCGCACCTTCAACATCACGCTCGCCATCCGGAATCTGACCATCTCGGACCGCGAGTGCCCCTCCCAGACCAACGCCGACAACGCCTGGAACACCCCGTGCAATGCCCAGACGAGCATCTCGACCCGACTGAGCCAGTTCTCCAACTGGCGCGGCCGTCTCAATGACAACGCCGCCTTCTGGACCCTCATGAGCACGTGTACCACCAACACTGCCGTCGGCATCGCCTGGCTCGGCGCCGCCTGCATGCGTGGCTCCCAGCGCGACCGCACCGGCACCGCCGTGGCGGGCGCCAACTACGTCGCCCGCACCAACGGCGGCCAGAGCGAGTGGCAGGTCTTCGCGCACGAGGTCGGCCACACCTTCGGCGCCGACCACGACTGCAACCGGGACCTCTGCGCGGCTTCGGACAACACGTGCTGCCCCCTCAGCCGCGACACGTGCGACGCCCGCTCCCAGTTCATCATGAACCCCTCGGCCCAGCGCGGCATCGACAGCTTCAGCCCCTGCACCATCGGCTCCGTCTGCTCCCAGCTGGGCGCCGGCACCGTCAGCATGCGCTGCCTGGTCGACAACCGCGACGTGCCCACCGCCGTGGGCGCGACGTGCGGCAACGGCATCGTCGAGGCCGGCGAGCAGTGCGACAGCAGCAACCCCTGCTGCGACCGCGCCACCTGCAAGTACCGCGCCGGCGCCACGTGCGACCCCTCCAGCGACGGCTGCTGCACACCGCAGTGCGGCGTCGCCCCCGCGGACCGCGTCTGCCGCCCCTCGACCGGCACGTGCGACCCCGAGGAGAAGTGCGACGGCAAGGCCGCCGCCTGCCCCGAGAACGTCGACAACACCAACCCCAACGGCCGCGGCTGCACCAGCAACGGCGGCGGCACGCTCGGCGACATCGGCGCCACGGCCAGCAACTGGTTCGAGCAGAACAAGCCGCTCGCCATCGGCCTGATCGCCGGCATCGGTGGACTGATCGCGCTGCTGACGATCTGCTGTTGTATCAGCAGCTGCCGCCGCAAGCGCGCCATCCGCCGCCAACGCCAGCAGATGATCGCCGCCCGCACCTCCCAGGCAGGCGGCCGGCCCCCGCCCGGCTTCACCACCGGCGCCCCGGGTTCGGGGCCCCTACCCCCGCCGCCGAGCTACTGGTCGGCGGCGCCGCCCCCGATGGCGCAGCAGCCCGGGTGGAGGCCCCAGCGCACCATGAGTGCGAGATATGCATAGTTATAGGCGTTCCTTTGTTCTTCTCTCTTTTGTGTATTGGATCTGGGGTTATAATCTTTGTCCCCACCATTTGGCCTGCTATGGTCTGTCGTACATCTCTTGGATATCACCATCTGGGGGGGTTTCATTGGGCATATACAGATGCATACATACATTTCCCAGCTCTTGTTTTTTGACTTTTCCTCGACATCCCCACCATTTAGCTTAGATTATGAACATAACGACACGCTTGCTTTCCCAACGCTAACCTTCCCTATGATATCAATTTCTTCGTGGTGGTAATCGTGCCATGTAGAGGATGTCCGCAGAGCCGAACAACGGCATCTTGCTTCAAATTAAGATGGCAGTTTCCTGTAAGTCGCTATTGTATCCCACGACACCTAGATATTTGTCCGTCTCGCGTAGCCCTCAGCAGCAACGCCTCGTCAGATCCAACCTCGTCACTCCATCAGCCTTCCCATGGAATGCTGTTGCCGGCGTCTTTCTTCCGCGAGTCTACTTTGAAGGGAAGGAAGGAAAAAAGACTGCCATTGGCCGAGCTTCCTACAATACCCACCACGCAGGCTCCAGACCGACACCCTCCTCGACGCGAACCGTCCTACCGCCCTCAATCGCACGCGGCATGAAGTCTTCCTCCACGTCGAGCTCCAACTCATCCTCCTCCTCCTCGCTATCGCTATAAAACTGCGCTCCTTCGTTGTGAGACAAACTCTTCATGTCGCCCGACCTCTTGGCTTTTACCCTTGCTAACCGGTACCCTAGCACAAAGTCGCTCGAGCTCTCGAACGACGACTGTCCTAGCGACGAGCGTTGCATCCGGACTGTGGGCCCCGATAGCGCGCCTCTCAGCCCGACGTTGCCGCGCCTGGTCCTCGAGCGGACGACGCTCTCCGGCGCGCGGCGCGCGACCTTGAGGCCCGTGATCAGGCACACCGGCCTGCGGAACCGGGTCGACTCGAGGAAGCTCCGGACCGCGGGGAGGCCCACGGCGCGCCGCACCAGCTCGGGCGCGGGGAGGAAGAATGACGTGTCGACGGTGTCGATGGACAGGACTTCCTCCTCGCTCGCGAACCCGGAGGCGAGCGGGGCTGGCAGAAGCAGGCCGATGAGCTCGGCCCAGATGTCCCAGTCCCCGCTGGTGATGCTGCTCGTGGTCTCCCGGAAGCCCTGCTGCGTGGTGGCGTGGATCTCCGCCTCTGGGATGGCGAGCTGGTTCGGTGGCGGGTTGAGGGGGATCGGGTCCCGTAGGTCTGCAATCGCGACGCCCAGCTGCAGCGGCCCCTGGGGTGGGGGAGGGATGGACCAGTAGGGGGCTCGGTGGTATGTCGGGACGGGCTTTGTAGCGGCCATTTTCGGAGGCGCGTTTGGGCCTAGGAGGTGTGTTAAGCGACGACTCGCGCGCTTTACGTCTTATAGAAGGCGATCGGAAACTGTAATCCAGGTGCTGGAGGCCCAATGAACTGACCGCCCACGTAAGTTTTAACCTAGCGGTAAGGCTACGGCACGTGGGGGGCTTCTTTGCTGATAACGCTAACCGACCCTGCATGGGCCTCGAGGAGCCATGCCATCGATAGGGAAGTGCACAACCCGGCCTCCGGCATGCATGCTTTCCGAACAAAATCTTGCTATATCACAACGGCTCAACACCTTGAGCGCTCTAGTATTCTCCTCTTGATAGCCTTGAACCTTAGAAATTCATATCCCCACATCACCCTGGGGCTT